>SJYW01034209.1:11186-21896 GCA_006410735.1 Raphicerus campestris
GTCCTGCGGCCCAAGTCTCTGGAAACACCTTAGAGGAAATCAGTTGTTCCCAGTTGAAGGCCCATCTGTCTGAGATGACGGAAGAGCAGCAGGAAGGTACTAGCTGAGGGAGTGGCTGTGATGAAGGACCCTGAGGGAGCACTTCTGGGTCCCCTTGGCCAGCTCAGTAACAGTGGAGGATCCGAAAGTTCCTCCCTCTCTGGGGGGTAGGGGTGGGATGCAGAGAGTGCTGGGGGCACGTGGAAGCTTGGGGTAGGCAGAAGACACTGCCCTGGGCGGAGACATTGAGACCAGGGCAAGCAGCTGGGACCGACCCTCGTTCTCAGCCCCCTTTGCAGATTCCTCGTTTCTCCATGATCTGAAATTCCTCTCCATACTCAGCTCCCGTACTGATACCCTCCAGTGTCACAGCACTTCCCGCACAGCACAAATCTCCATCACATGTCTCCAGTCCTAGCTTCTCCCTGAACTCAGACCGTCAAAGGCAGCTCCTTCCTCAGCATTTCCCCCGAACAATCAGTTCAGTTCAGTCACTCAGTTGTGTCTGACTCTTTGCGACCCCATGGACTGCAGCACGCCAGGCCTCCCTGTCCATCACCAACTCCTAGAGTTCACTCAGACTCATGTCTATTGAGTCGGTGATGCATCCAATCATCTCATCCTCTGTCAGCCTCTTCTCCTCCTGCCCTCAATCTTTCCCAGCATCAGGGTCTTTTCCAAATGAGTCAGCTCTTTATATCAGGTGGCCGAAGTATTGGAGTTTCAGCTTCAGCATGAGCATCAGTCCTTCTGTTGAATTTTCAGGACTGATTTCCTTTAGGATGGACTGGTTGGATCTTCTTGCAGTCCAAGGGACTCTCAAGAGTCTTTTCCAACACCACAATTCAAAAGCATCAATTCTTGGGTGCTCAGCTTTCTTTATAGTCCAACTCTCACATCCATTCGGGCTTCCCTGATGGCTCAGAGGTTAAAGCATCTGCCTCCAATGCAGGAGACCCAGGTTCAATCCCTGGGTCAGGAAGATCCCCTGGAGAAGGGAATGGTAGCCTACTGCAGTATTCTTTCCTGGAGAATCCCAGGGACGGAGAAGCCTGATAGGCTAAAGTCCACGGGGTCGCAGAGAGTCAGACATGACTACTAGAACAATAAAGATTTCCAAATTGAAGTCCATACTTTCCTTTCCCCTCTGGAAACCTCCCCTTCAGCCTTCTCTTCTTCCACGTGGAAATGCCAGTTTTCCAGTTGCTCAACCAACAGCATTCTTGACTTCTTTGTCTCTCATGCCATTGGTGCCATGGCCCTGCTTCACGCCCCTGTCATCTTTCACCAGGATTTTTGCAGTCGCCTCCCAACCCACCTCTCTTCGCCCATTCTTGCTCTCCTATAGCCTATTCCCCACCAGCAACTGTAATGGGACTTTTAAAATGCATGTTACTTCTCTGCTCAAAATCCTCCAAAGGCTTCTCATCTCACAGTAAGAGCACAACTCCTCCCTATCATCCACCAGGTCCGCCACAATCTGGCTGCCTCTCACTCTTCCTCTGGTCCCTCCTCTTCTTCCTCCATGTCATACCTGCTCATGCCGCCAGGCTTTGCCGTCGTCATTCTGCCTCCCTGGAAGGCCCCACCCCCAGAATCAGTCCTGCACCTTCTTTAGGACTTAGCTTCAAATGTCTTCTTCTTAGTCGGGCCTCCTTTGGCCACCCCATGGGAAAGAAGAGCCCCGCGCATCAGTCTCTCTTTCCCTTAACCTGCCTCTGCAGCCCCCATATCAACTCTCCCCCTTGACATATTACATATCATGAGTCTATTTATTGTCTGTTGTACATCCCACAGATTGTAAGGTCCATGAGGCCAGAGGGCAGGGACTTTATCCAGCACTGTCTATGTAGCACTGAGAACATAGTCTTGGGACATAGTAGAAACTTGATAAATATTTCTGAATATCTCTGCTACCATATGGCCCTGAAAAGACTCTCTACCTTTCCACACCACATCCCTGAAAGGAACTAGGATTGAAGGAAATCTGAACCACTGAGCTTCACCCTACAAACAGCCTGAGTGATTGAATCAAAGAAACAAACAACCCAGACCATTGTATGCAGAATAAACTGTGAAACTGCGGGCGGATCAAGTTTTAATTTTTGTTCCTTTTCATGGTTACCCAGTGGGATGGGGCTGATGGTAAAGAGCAGATCAGCTATAGGAAATAAAAACACTGCATGTTCTTGGCACATCTGTGTGAATGTAGGAATATGCGTATCTCTTCACATGTGTATCTCTGTGGCTCCCCACATTAGGTCAAGGGCATGTATGACCAACCTGCCTTCACGTGTGATGCTACAGAGGATATGTGAGACAAGTTCAATTTCTTCGAAAGCTCGAGAGCTCACTGGGGCACTGTGATACGTGGTAGAGAGTTTGGAGACACCCTTGGGAAAGCGTGTGACCGCTCTCGGTGATGGGTGACCACAGAGCCTCTCAGCAAGGCTCCCTGCGGGAGGAGGCACACTCCTGCACACTGGGTCGTGAAGACATGCAGCCAGCAGCAGTTGGTCACTTGGCTGAGTGGCTAGGCCTGGAGCAGGTCAGGGAGATGTGACCTCACAGGACTCCCTTCTTTCCATTGCCTGGAAGCATTTCTCAGCACAGCTGCTCAGGTAACCATCCTAGGGGTTGAGAAGGATCTGGGAACCACTGGTTGCCATACTTGGAGGAAAAGAAGGGTTCATCTGAAGTCTTGCAGGAAAAGAGTCTATGCCTTGGACCACACATCTGAAGCATGTAGGAATATCAGCCAATGGGAGCTTGGTCTCTCTAGCAAGTGTTTGTTACGGGATGTCTAGGCTCAGCCATTTGGACACACCGTCACTGTTTTCTGTTCTCTGTGTGCTCTTTGCTCAGTTAACCTGGGTTGCACTCTATGCCTGTCCCTGAACTCCATGGTGAGGCACTGCTTTTATGAGCTGACTTTCCAATCAGAGCTGCACTTACGCTTTCACTCGGGTGTGTGGACTGCCCAGGCCAAGCCTCCGCTGCAAATCTCTGCTGATGCGGAGCAGCACTAGGTGGTTCCCGTATTAGGGACCTGTTGCTGGGTAACAAACCCCCAGTGCTTAGTGATTAAAAAGAGCAAACATCTGTTGTCTCGTGATTCCTGTGGGTCAGGCATTTGGGAGTGGTTTAGCTGGTGTTTCTGGCTCAGGGTCTCACAGGCTGTGCTCAAGGTGTTGGTCTGGGCTACAGCCTCATCCAAAGGCTCAAAGAGTCTCTTCAAAGCTCACTTGTGTGGCTCTTCGCAGGCCTCAGAGGCTATGCCTCCATCTTCAGTTGCATGGGCCTCTCCACAGGGCTGCCCCATGACGTGAGACCAGTAGGTATAAAAGATTTAATAAGGAAGGGTAACATAAGCATGTCATTGTAAAAACATCTTTATTGAGGCATGTCACAGGTATGAAAACTGCCCAAATCTAACATGTAGAGTTCAGCGAAGTTTCATAAAATGAACACAACCATGTAACCACTGAGGTCAAGGGATAGAACGTGACCTAAAAGCATGCAGAAGCCCTAGTTCTCCTCCCATCATCACCTTTCCTGTGCACGCATGCTGAGTTGCTTCGGTCTTGTCTGACTCTTTGCAACCCTATGGATCATAGCCCACCAGGCTCCCCTGTCCATGGGGTTCTCCAGACAAGAATGCTGGCGTGGGCTGCCATTTCCTCCACCAGGGGATCTTCCTGACCCAGGGATCAAACCCGAGTCTCTTAAGTCTCCTGCACTGGCAGGCAGGTTCTTTACCA
Source organism: Raphicerus campestris (assembly GCA_006410735.1). Classification (NCBI taxonomy): domain Eukaryota; kingdom Metazoa; phylum Chordata; class Mammalia; order Artiodactyla; family Bovidae; genus Raphicerus; species Raphicerus campestris. Next base: position 14,987 of record SJYW01034209.1, read on the forward strand.
CTGAGCCGCCTGGGAAGCCCTGATCACCTTTCTTCTTCCTCCCTAAAAGTAGCCACTACCTAGACTCCAGCACCACATTTGCCTGAGTTTCTCCCTCACCTCCAGCTTTACTGAGGTATAATTGACACATTTGCCTGTTTTTAAACTTTATATAAATAAAATCCTGCCATACGTGCTTTGCATCTGGCTTCTGGCTCAACATATGTGTGAGGTCCATTTAAGCTGTAGTATGAAGCTGCAACTCATGTATTTCCTTACTGGAAAGGATTCTGTTTTGTGAATAGACTACAATACATAACAATCTATTCTACCATTGATAGACATTTGGGTTGTCCCACCTTTTGACTGACAAAGACACGACTGCTCTAAGCCTTATTGTATATGTGTGTGTGCATTTATGTTAGTCCTTGTGCTAGACAGATTAATGGTCTATAAAGATACCTACATCCTTTTTAAAAACAATGCCTCCAAGATACACTATTTATTTTCACTGATTTTTAATTGAAGTATAGCTGATGTACAATGTTGTGGCAATCTCTGCTGTTCATCCAAGTGACTCGGTCATACCTCCTGAGCCCCAGAACCCGTGGATATGTTACATTTTATGGCAAAGTGGAATTAGGGTAGCAGATGGAATTAGGAAGTACAACTGACCTTAAGATAGGAAGGTTATCCTGGATGATTTGGCTGGGTCCAGTGTAATCACTGCTGCTGCTACTGCTGCTAAGTCGCTTCAGTTGTGTCCGACTCTGTGCGACCGCATAGACGGCAGCCCACTAGTGCCCTTAAAATGTGGAAATGGGCAGGGGCAGAAAAGGAGAGCAGAGTGATTCATGGTGAGAGCCACCCTCTCTTGCTGGCTCTTTGACTATCAGCCAAGGACTGCAGGTAGCCTCTTGAAGCTGAAATGATCAAGGAAAAGGATTCTTCCCTAGCATCTCCAGGAAGAACACAGCCTTGCCAACACCTTGATTTTAACCTAGGAGCCTCCATTTTGAACTTCTAAACTGCAGAACCATAAGATAGAAAATATGTTGTTTTGTTCCACGAAGCTTGTGGTCATTCATTATGGCAGCAATGGAAAATTAATATGATGATGTTCATTCTCATAAGCAGAGGCGTTGTGTATGTCCGTGTTCATCTTTTCTAGACACGGTCAAACAGTTTTCCAATATGGTGTGACCATTGTCCTCCCACCAGGGATATATGAGTGCTCCATTGCTCCAGGTCTTTGTTAGTGCTTCGTCAATCAGTCCTTTCAATTATAGCCATTTTGTTAAGGCATCTCATTTTTATTTCCATTTGCATTTCTCTGATTACTGAGGAGGTCGGATATTACTTTCATGTTATTATTGGCCGTTCAGATCTCCTCTTTTGTGAAGCGCCTGATGGTATGTGATGCCTCTGTGCAATGTGGTAAAGGAGGAATAGAATTTAGAACATAGCTTCCCAAGCACTAGTGGAAAAGAATCTACCTGCCAGTGCAAGAGATGCAAGAGAAGGGGGTTCGTGGGTTCAATCTTTAAGTTGGAAAGAGCCCCTGGAGGAGGGGAAGTGGCAACCCACTCCAGTATCCTTGCCTGAAAAATTCCATGGACAGGGGAGCTTTGCGGGCTCCAGTCCATGGGGCCATAAAGAGTCAGACATGACTGAGTACTCTAGATTTCTATTCAGAAAACCATTCTGCATTCTCAAGTCACAAAATTGGGATTTTCTTCAATGTTTTCTAAGGCTTTTTTCTTACTCTTCTTTAAAATAAGAAAGAGAAGCAGATTGTGGCGTCTATTCCAGAATATGGCTATTTTTGTGAGTTTGCAACACAACACACACATACACACAGACTTACAAACAGATATGGGACCCTGAAAAGAAATATGCACGGCCATGAGAGCCACTAGCAAACATTTTTACAAACAGCATCATAAATACCAATGGACCATTCAAGTGTCACTTATAGATTAATAATCTCTGCATGTGGCTTTTTCGTTCAGAGTCTCTGTGATGGGTGTATTAGGACAAGCCTGAGGATTGAACGTTGAGATCAAAATATGATCTTCTTCAGCTGATATAACTTCTAAAATAAATCATTCATACAGCCAGTGACTCATACAATCCATTCCAGCATGCTCTGCTATTTGTTAGGAGGTTTTTATTTAATTTAAGCATTTTCATTATGGCAGATTTTTATTATGTCCTGTTCAGTTCTAAGTCTTGGGCAGTTTTTATAATAAGGTTGCTGGTCAGGGGCTGAAGATAAAGAACAGGAAAACAATAATTAAAAGGCAACCAAGAGTGCAATCTTCCAAGTGTAAAAAATCAGATCTAAAATGGCATGAAGATGGGCTAAAAGCCAAAACTATTAATGCAAAATATGATTGTTTCCAGTAATGAGCTGATGCATGTTGGGGCTTCTGTGTTACAAGGGGGATTTTGTGAGATAGTCAGACCAACAGTATTAGGCAGGACAATCTTGATTTTCCCCTTCCTACAATATCTCCTCTCGGAACTCCATTTTTAATACTTTAGGATCCCATGAGACCAGGTTCTATTCCTTCCTCTTCTTATTTGTTCCCTCCTTTGTTACTACCATTCCTACCTTCTGCGTGGCTTTCTGTCCTCAGGAAAAGTATGGCTTTTGAGAGCAAGCACCTGGCCTTTTTGTTTTCTGCACATCTTTTTCAGCATCCTGTTGAATTGCCTGCTCACCTCTGCTTCCATCACACTAGTTCACACCACTGCTTCCACTTGGCCTCCTATGGACTCCTGGTCTCTCTGCATCCACCCCCACCCCACCCCATCTTACTAAGTCTCCACAGAGCAACCAGACTGATCTGGTTGCTACACAAATCTGATCCTGTCATTTCTCTCCTTAACGTGATTTTTACCTTCACTCCAAACCTGCCTGTCTGGTTCTGTCCTGCCTTACCAGCCTCTTCTAGGACTTCTCTGCTTGTCTTCTAAGCTCCGCCTTTTAGATTCTGAAACACATTGCGCTCCTCTCGACCCTGGGGCCTTTGCACATGCTGTTTCCCTCTGCCTGACTAACAGCCACCAGTCCTTCAGGCCCCACCTTAGCACCGCTTCCTCAGACCAGCCCTCCAGGTAATCCCAGCCTAGGTTGGGGATGTTACTGTTTGTTCTCTGCGACCTTTATTTGTTCTTCCTAGTACTTACCACAGCTGTGAAATTTTACTCATTAATTCACTCATCCCTTTAACTTTGAGTGTTTAGTGTGGGTCTATATTCGTTTGCTAGAGCTGTCATAACAGAGTACCACGAAGTGTGGCTTAATCAAAAAACATCTTCTCACGGTTCTGGAGGCTGGAAATCAAAAGGCAAGATGCTGGCAGATTTGGTTTCACTTAAGGCCTCTCGCCTTCTTGCTTTGTGGTCACATGGCCTTTCCATTGTGTGTGTACGTATCTCCTGATCTCTTCTGATAAGGACACTAATTGTATTGGATTAGGAACCCATCCTTATGGCCTCACTTAGCCATAATTGCTTCCTTCAAGACCTGTTAGGGACTGAATGTTTGTGTTCTCTCCAAAATTCGTATGTTGAGACCTAATTCCCATTGTGAGGGTACTTAGAGGTGGAACATTTGGGAGGTCATTGGGTCATTCTGATAGACCCAATTCTGATGACCCATTGGGTCATTGGGTAATTGGGTCAATCCCTCATGGGGCTGGTGCCCTTATAAGAAGAGACCAGAGAGTTCTCTCTGTGCTGTGTGAGGATACAATGAGGAGTCACCAATCTGCAGCCCTGACAAGGGCTCTCAACAGAACCCAACTGTGCTGGCATCCTGAGCTGAGAAATAAATTTCTGTTGTTTATAAGCCATCCAGTCAGTGCCATTTTATTATAGTAGCCTGAGCCAAGACAAGCCCCTGTCTCCAAATTCAGTCACCTCTGAGGGGTAGGGTTTCAACATATGAAATTGGAAGAACACAATTCAGTTCATAACACTGGCCCTCACTGAACACAATCTGATGAACAAGACAGAGGGTCCCTGTCCTCAAGGAGCCTATAGTCTGGGCAGGAAGTGAACAGGTAGACGAGACAATAAGCAAGAAAACTAATGAGTGACTGATAATAACAGGTTATAAGACGCACTCAAAGGAAAAAAATAGGATATGATGAGAGAGAAGGGTGAGTACCTATTGCAGACTCAGGGGCTAGGAAAGGCCTCTTTGAGAAGATGTTTTACTTTCTTTTTATATGCTATTAATTTCAATTTTGATCTTTAAAAACTAAAATTGTTAATACTGTAAATGTAAGCCTTTGAATAACAACTAAGTACAGTTAAACTTGATAAATATTAAGTAAAAATGGGAACTTCTACCCATAAACCATTTTGATATATTTCCCTTTCTAGATAATAGTAATACAATTACTGAATCAAACAGTTACCCCTGACTATGGGTGACTCTGTAGTAAAGAATTTGTCTTCGGATGCGGGAGACACAGGATATGTAGGTTTGATCCCTGGGTTGGGAAAATCCCCTGGAGAAGGGAATGGCAACCCACTCCGGTATTCTTGCCTGGTGAATCCCATGGACAGAGGAACCTGGTGGGCTACAGTCCATGGGGGTCACAAAGAGACACAGTTGAGCACGCATGCACAAATGACACAGTATTACTAGGAAATATTGGTCTAGTATATTCTTGTTAACTAGATGGAGGATATAATTTATTTTGCTGCTTATGAAAAGGCAATTGCAGAATATTCCATAGAACATAGGCAGAACATTTTACAGCATACTTTCCTAAAGTGTAACGTTTCCATAGTTTGAGTCTGTTAAAATATAAGGGAATCAGACAAGCCCTGAACCTAAGAGGGTTATGGTTTTTCTTGAATTCTGTAGTTTGAGAAGACGGTTTTAAGTTAAGGGCTAAAGGCTAAGAGACAGCTGGCTGCATCTGTGTCTTTACATAGACCATCCCCTCTGCCAGGGGCATGCAAGTCAGATGGGACAGAGTTAGGTGTGTTTGAGAAGAATGAACAAGGCCAGGGTGACTGGAGTGCTCTGAGCAGTGTGGAGAGGAATACGGGCAAAATTAGAAAAGCAGGCACCTCGCATGGATTTAGATTAGGACATGGAACAACAGACTGGTTCCAAATCGGAAAAGGAGTATGACAAGGCTGTATATTGTCACCCTGCTTATTTAACTTATATGCAGAGTACATCATGAGAAACGCTGGGCTGGATGAAGCACAAGCCGGAATCAAGATTGCCAGGAGAAATATCAATAACCTCAGATATGCAGACGACACCACCCTTATGGCAGAAAGTGAAGAGGAACTGAAAAGCCTCTTGATGAAAGTAAAAGAGGAGAGTGAAAAAGTTGGCTTAAAGCTCAACATTCAGAAAACTAAGATCATGGCATCTGGCCCCATCACTTCATGGGAAATAGATGGGGAAACAGTAGAAACAATGTCAGGCTTTATTTTGGGGGGCTCCAAAATCACTGCAGATGGTGACTGCAGCCATGAAATTCAAAGACGCTTACTCCTTGGAAGAAAAGTTATGACCAACCTAGATAGCATATTGAAAAGCAGAGACATTACTTTGCCGATTAAGATCTGTCTAGTCAAGGCTATGGTTTTTCCTGTGGTCATGCATGGATGTGAGAGTTGGACTGTGAAGAAGGCTGAGTGCCGAAGAATTGATGCTTCTGAACTGTGGTGTTGGAGAAGACTCTTGAGAGTCCCTTGGACTGCAAGGAGATCCAACCAGTCTATCCTAAAGGAGATCAGTCCTAGGTGTTCATTGGAAGGACTGATGCTGAGGCTGAAACTCCAGTACTTCATGCGAAGAGTTGACTCATTGGAAAAGACTCTGATGCTGGGAGGGATTGGAGGCAGGAGGAGAAGGGGATAGCAGAGGATGAGATGGCTGGATGGCATCACCAACTCAATGGACATGAGTTTGGGTAAACTCCGGGAGTTGGTGATGGACAGGGAGGCCTGGCGTGCAGCAATTCATGGGGTCGAAAAGAGCTGGACACGACTGAGCAACTGAACTGAACTGAAGGACATTAGGAAGTTGTTGTTGTTGTTTTAACCAGAATAGCTAGGACATGATTCGTACTATGTGAGAATTAGAATCTATGGAGGCCACTGTAAAAGCGGAGTTTGCCATCAGACTACTTCCAGTGAAGCCCTCGATGGGACTATAAGAGCTTAGATTAGCAGGGTGTTCATGGAGATGGGGAGAAACCGGTTACAGGGGAAAGTTCAGTTTTGAACTTGCTTCTTTGAGACGTTTGTGAGACACTCAAGCAGATGTGTCCAGAGGACGGTGATTCAGGCTGGGAGTTAAAAGGGGAGGCTGGGGTTATATGGAGTCTCCTTCGACCTCAGGGTTAAGTTGTTAAGTCAGCGTGGAAAGCCAAACCATAAACAGTTAGAAGTTGCCTTTGCAAAACGGCCTGTCTTAAACCTGTGCCTCTGGATACTCAAGAGCCAGGGTCTGCTGCTTTCTGTCTTTGCCTTGTGGCCACTGTCCCCATTTCCCTTTTTTCCCAGAAATACCTTCTCTGGGTTAATGAAAAACAAAATCTGGCTTGTGGAAATGGAAGAAATAAGGCTTTTATTCTTTGCCACTGGGATGGAGCTGAAATCACTGTTCTTGTGATACAACTTTAGTTATAAACTTGGGAATCATCAGCAACTGGATGGGTTTTAAAATACAGAAAAGGGAGGTGGGATGAATTGGGAGATTGGGATTGACATATATGCACTATTGATACTATGTATAAAATTGATGACTAGTGAGAATGTACTGTGTAGCCCAGGGAACCATATTTAGTGCTCCACGGTGACCTAAATGAGAAGGAAATTGAAAAAAGAGGGGATATATGTATAAGTTAAAGCTCAGCATTCAGAAAACGAAGATCATGGCATC
>SJYW01034209.1:22607-33163 GCA_006410735.1 Raphicerus campestris
ATGGCTGGATGGCATCACTGACTCGATTGACATGAATCTGAGTGAACTCCTTAAGTTGGTGATGGACAGGGAGGCCTGGCATGCTGTGATTCATGGGGTCGCAAAGAGTGTGACACGACTGAACAACTGAACTGAACTGAACTGAACTGAGGAGGCACTTTCTCCATAAAGACCACTGGGTGTTCACAGGAAACACTAAAACTGTGCATTTTGAAACTCTTGTACATTGCTGCTGAGAATGCAAAGTAAAGCTACTCCAGTAAACAGTTTGGCCAATTTCTTATAAAATTAAACTCACTCAAACTCTTATCACCCAATAAGCCACTCTTAGGGATTTCCCAGGAAAAATGAATGCTTATCTCCTATAAAATCTGTATGCAAGTATACCTGCTTTATTCATAATCACCCAAAGGTGGAATCAACCCAAAGACCCTTTAATGGGTAAATAAGCTATGGTACATGTATTCAATGGAATTGCATTTAGCAATAAAAAGCAACAAACTATTGATTCCACATAACAACAACAACATGGACAAATCTCAAATGCATTTTGCTAAGTGAAAAATATCAGGCTGAAAAGGCTATATGAATGAATGAGTGAGTGAAAGTCACTTAGTCGTGTCAGACTCTTTGTGACCCCATGGACTATACAGTCCATGGAATTCTCTAGGCCAGAATACTGACCTTCCCTTATTCATTCTTCCCTGAAGAATAATTCCCTTCTCCAGATCTTCCAACCCAGGGATCAAACCAGGTCTCCCACATTGCAGGCAGATTCTTTACCTGCTGAGCCACAAGGGAAGCCTGAAAAGGCTATATACTTAGTTACAATTTCATTTCTATAATGCTCTGGAACCATAGGGATGGGAAACAGATAAATGGTGGCCAGGCATTAAAGAATGAGTGGGGGATCTGATTACAAAAGGGCAACACAGGAAATCCAGGGGCTAAGTGAAAGAGAATGGAAACATAGAGGACACACGTGCTACACATATGGCAAAACCCGTAGAACTGTACATCACTGAGAAAATATTAAGTTTGCCCTCCAAACTTAACATAAACAAACTTAAACTAAACAGAATCAGTCAGGATGTGGGGAAATATGGGATGTAGACTGTATGTATTACAAATGAAAAACACTGAAGGAGGGTGGAGCAAAAAGGAGCTGATCTAATTAACTTTGGAAAACAGCATTTTGACCAGATATTATAAGATTCAAAGGAAAAAAATTTTAAACTCTGTTGAAAAGTTTGTTCCTCACAGGGTATGGGGTTTCAATTCTAAAACTACTTTATCTGTATATTAGCTTTGAACATAAACATAAACACATTACAGATAATGAAAGCAAGATTTCTTACCATTGTAAAAAAAAAAGTTAGAAATAAGGAAAGTGTTAAGGCTAAAATATGACTCATGGTATTATTTTTAATATACAGTCAGATAGATACAGAAAAATACATGTATATATATGCATGAGTAAGTGTACCTACATATATTCCCTACTTCTATTCATTAACAGAAACTAGAAACAGTGATACCTCAGTAGCAATTACCACACCTAGTACTGAGATCTTGGTTTCTATACATCATTCTTCAAGAGAAGGGATATAACCTTAGTTGATTCCACTGCTGTTATAGAGAAAATATAAATGATAGTGGAGCATTTTGCAGTGCCAGAAAGTAAGGAAGTAGTAAAAAATTAAATTAATAAAGCAACGTTGAAAAACAACAGTAGGAGACAACCTGAAAGAGCCCCCAATGGCCAAAATTAAAACAGTAATAGTAACAAAATAAGTTATGACACTATTAGATAACTGATATTAATATGTATTTTTTAACTTAGTTATATATTAATATCAGTATAGATGCACAAATTTTTTATTTTGGGAGCTGTAAAGATGCTTGCTCTTCGGAGGGAAAGCAAGGAGAAACAATGTATTAAAAAGCAGAGACATCACTTTGCATCGAAGGTCCATATAGTCAAAGCTAGGGCTTCCTTTGTGGCTCAGCTGGTAAAGAATCTGCCTGCAATTCAGGAGACCTGGGTTTGATCCCTGGNTGATATTAATATGTATTTTTAACTTAGTTATATATTAATATCAGTATAGATTCACAAATTTTTTATTTTGGGAGCTGTAAAGATGCTTGCTCTTCGGAAGGAAAGTGAGGAGAAACAATGTATTAAAAAGCAGAGACATCACTTTGCATCGAAGGTCCATTAGTCAAAGCTAGGGCTTCCTTTGTGGCTCAGCTGGTAAAGAATCTGCCTGCAATTCAGGAGACCTGGGTTTGATCCCTGGATTGGGACGATCCCCTGCAGAAGGAAAAGGCTACCCACTCTAGTATTCTGCCCTGGAGAATTCCATGGACTGTATAGACCATGGGGTCGCAGAGTCGGATATGACTGACCGACTTTCACTCACTTCCATGGTTTTTCCAGTACTCATNGGATTGGGACGATCCCCTGGAGAAGGAAAAGGCTACCCACTCTAGTATTCTGCCCTGGAGAATTCCATGGACTGTATAGACCATGGGGTCGCAGAGTCGGATATGACTGACCGACTTTCACTCACTTCCATGGTTTTTCCAGTACTCATGTACATGAGAGTTGTACCAAGAAGACTGAGTGCCAAAGAATTGATACTTTCGATTTGTGGTGCTAGAAAAGACTCTTGAGAGTCTCTTGAATGGCAAGAAGATCAAACCTGTCAGTCCTAGAGGAAATCAACACTGAATATTCATAGGAGGACTGATGCTAAAGTTGAAGCTCCAATACTTTGGCCACGTGATGCAAAGAGGCAAGTCATTGGAAAAGACCCTGATGCTGGGAAAGATTGAAGGCAAAAAGAGAAGTGGGTGGCAGAGGATGAGATAGTTAGACAGCATCACCAACTCAATGGATATGAATTTCAGCAAACTCCGGGAGACAATGAAGGACAGATGAGCATGGCATGCTATAGTCCATGGATCCACAAAGAGTTGGACCCAACTTGGCAACTGAAGAACAACAAAATTAATAAATAAATGGGAGAAAGTGACAACTCTCTGGGAGAAAAGAATTTTAAGTAACAAATAACAAAAAAAGAATAAGAGAAATAAAGCATTACTAGAAAAGAACATCACAGTAATAACTATCATAGGCAACATCCACTNGGGAGAGAGTGACAACTCTCTGGGAGAAAAGAATTTTAAGTAACAAATAACAAAAAAAGAATAAGAGAAATAAAGCATTACTAGAAAAGAACATCACAGTAATAACTATCATAGGCAACATCCACTGATAGAAGGTAAAAATAAGTGAATCATAAAAGTACTGCATGACAGGTAATTTTAACATGAAGAGAAATCAATACTGACAACTTTGAAAGTTTTTCTCTAAGTAGCTATTGAAGCACAGTATTATTTATTGGCATTTAAAGTATTAATAATATTACTAACTTTCCTTGAGCAAATACTATATTCTAACCACCATTTATATGTGCTAACTCATGTAATTTTCCCAGCAAACTCATCCCATTTAACAAATGAGAAGCCTATTAGAGAGCTTTCCCAAACTTACACGATTAGTAAATGATGCATCTGTAATTTAAAACCAGAACTTAGCTGATAAATAACTAGATGATTGGAGAAGGAAATGGCAACCCATTCTAGTATTCTTGTCTGGGAAATTTCATGGGCAGAGGTACCTGGTGGCCTACAGTCCATTGGGTCACAAGAGTTGGACACAACTCTGTGACTCAATCACCACAGATGATAGATATTAAATGCCATACATATATAAAAGTGATAATGTACAGAGATATGTATATATCTTTATTTAGTTGTTTATTATTAACTAGAGTCAAAATAAAATCAACCCCCCAAAGAAAACACCAAGTATTGAACTACAAAGGATGAAAACGGGGAAATATTGGGACATCACATCTGGCTAGAGTTTTGTCTTTATTTTCTTTGAATAGAGAAAAGATGGGACCAGTGAGATGATATGGGGACAATCGAAAAGTAAGCTCTACCTATGTTTCTTTCAAAAGCAAGAGCAGCAAGCATGCCTTTCATTTGTCAAGGGACTCAAATATTTTGCTTTGAGGGTGGTTATACTTTTTGGAAAACTGGAAGTATCATAGAAGTTTCAGGGTGGCAAAGCTGCTGAGAAGCAAGCTGACATGGGGAGGTTCATTTCATGGAGAGATCTCTGGTCTCCCCTGAGGTTTCTGGGAAGGCTGGCAGCTGGAGCCACAGTTATTATCAACTATACAGCCTCTGAGCCATCCATGTGCATAAGTTGCTGTCCTGATAAAGTATTTCTTGCCCAATACCTTCAGAGATTAAAAAGACGTCTTTCTGAGTTACATTTAATAGAGATAAAGCTCAGTTTAGGGATGAAAGGAGTCATAACTTAAAATTTCACTTCAAACAGATTTTGTTTTCTAATAGGACAATAACAACTTTATTTCATGTCAAATACATACATACACAATAGAATTGACAGGCTATTTGAAGAAATTATTCTAATCTTATTAGGTATAATAATAGAATTGTGGTTATGTTACAGAAAAGACTTCTTACATTTTAAAGATACATATTTACTATTAAATGATATCATTGCTGATATTTGTGTCAAAATATTATGGGAGGGAAGATAGGGAAGAGTATAGATAAAACAAGATTGGCTAGGAGTTCATCACTGTTGAAGTAGAATAATGAGTTAAGTGCTCAAAACACTATACTGTCTACTTCTGTAAATATCTGAGAATTTTTATAACAAAAAACTTTTAAAAATACGAATTTGTCTATTACAACTGGTTATGTTGCTGCTGCTGCTAAGTCGCGTCAGTCGTGTCCGACTCTGTGCGACCCCATAGACGGCAGCCCACCAGGCTCCCCCGTCCCTGGGATTCTCCAGGCAAGAACCCTGGAGTGGGTTGCCATTTCCTTCTCCAGGGCATGAAAGTGGAAAGTGAAAGTGAAGTCGCTCAGTCGAGTCCAACTCTTCGAAACCCCATGGACTGCAGCCTACCAGGCTCCGCCGTCCCTGGGATTTTCCAGGCAAGAGGACTGGAGTGGGCTGCCATTGCCTTCTCCACAACTGGTTGTAAGTGATATCAAAGAAACCTCAAATCCACTCCAAAAAACAGTGCTGTGGAGGAAAGACCAGAGAGCCAAGAGAAACAGTAACAATCCTATTAAAAATTAGGCAACACAATTTTTTTAACATTAATATGTAATAAAGAAAGAAATATGAGGTAAACATATTTCTTACCTTTAAAATAATGAAATCTGTTGACAGGGCCTGTCAGCGCAGGTTGAGGCGGCTCCGCGTGAGGCGATCGAAAACTGCACAAAAACAGCGAGAACTGGACTACTGAGCCTGCTTTTGCAAGATGGCGCCCCCGGCGACACCTGCGCGAAGCAGCGAGAGGAGCGAGGCGAATCGTCCCTCTTTCCTCCCGTCGCGAACAGCGTTGCACTCCTGTGAAGCCTGCTGCGCCGTTGCTGTACCTTACACCTGACTTTTGTTACCTAGTGGGGAAAACACTTGACATATTGGACTAGGTTGTGCATGAACCAAGGCGATTTATGTGAAGCTCTAACTCTACTCTCCAGTGTAACTATCAGCATTAGAATCTGTCATACATAGAACACACTGTTAACTTACAGGAATATTGTAAAATTTCTAATTTAATGTATTACTCTTAGAACTCACCTCTTTCCTCAGTAACTATTTTCTGGTCCAATCGATTTCTAATGTATTTTAAAATACGTTCATATGAAAAGAAAAGTTCTAACAGTATCAAAAGCTACCGAGAGTAAAAGTCTCTTTTTCCTGGGTCGCCTAATTTCTACCTAGTTTCACTCCCCAAAGAAAATCACTTTTAATTATTTATTAGTTCTACATAAATGCTCAGTGACTCGTCAACTTTAAACAGGAATTACAGATTCCTTGATGTGAAAGATGAAGATGTTTATCCACCTTTGTTCCCCTCTCCTCCCAATTTTTCTTGGTAATACTAATTTATGCTCTTTTTTTTCAAGCCAGCCTGGCAGCCCACAGTTTTTCTACTTCTTTCATTAGTCATACAGTATTCATATTTTTAAATGACAGAGATATTTCTTGATCCATCTTTGACTCCCAGTTGTAAAATAAGACAACTCAATTTGCTTCCCTCTACTATTCAGCTTGTTATCCAAAACTTCTCCATTGTCACGGCTTATGAGATTTACCATCTAATACAGTAAATCAGCTTTTCAGAAGTTTGTCCATAGCTTGTTTCCAGCCCATGTTCAAAATATTAGAGCCCTTTTCTTCTGGCATCTCTTTAACTTTATTTTTAATTTCAGCATTTAAATTTGTAAATACAATTTCAAAATTTAAGACAATTTCATAAATATGATACCTTCTCCTATTCTGAGAGTACTAATTAAAAATGGGTAAAGTGGCACCTGGAATCATTTCTTCTGTGTCATCAACTTGGTCTTTATTTGTATTCCTCATTTCCCCCAATTAGAATCTCTCTTATATTTTCAAATTTACAACTCGGGAACCAGGTAGATCAATATAAGTAGTTGACATATGTTCCTCTATAGGGGCCAACACTCAAAAGGTTTTTCTGTAAAATTTGCCAGTTCTAAGTGCTTTGTGTGAGGGCAGGTGTGTCCTTTAAATGCCTTTAATTTNCTCGGGAACCAGGTAGATCAATATAAGTAGTTGGCATATGTTCCTCTATAGGGGCCAACACTCAGAAGGTTTTTCTGTAAAATTTGCCAGTTCTAAGTGCTTTGTGTGAGGGCAGGTGTGTCCTTTAAATGCCTTTAATTTAGGTGTCTAGACTGAGAGCCAGGCCGAATGCTCTTAAACGCTAAATGTCATTTTCCATACATCTCTCATCCCAAGCTCTCTCACACAGGTTATTTGACAGAATATTACCCAGATTCAGCAAAGGGATAAACCATCCACCATTTCCATGATAGGCAGAGGTTGATTTGTTCTCTTCACAGCTTTCAATTATTCTCTGATTTCTGATCTACCTCCCATTCCTGTTTTTTCACAAGTGCAGGGGGGTGTGGGGCAAACTTCTACCACTCTACCACCTACACTGTGTAGCCTTTCCTGTGTTCTGGGCTGCATCTTTTTTGATCTGATTTATCTCATTATGATTCTACCTACTTTCCATCAGAAACTTGTCAAAATCTCACATCTTCTGATGTCTTTTTCTCACTTTATTAGTGTTGTCATGAATTTATTCACTCTTATTCTGGAAGGCAAATGTGGTGATCTGTCAGATCCAAAAGCTGACAGCATTTACTTTATCTTCCAAGAACTCGAGTGAAATTGAGTTAGGATCATGGTTACTAGGTGTTGGGCTGTACCCCAAGGGCCTGCAAGTCTTGGAGCTGCCCTGCCTTGAGACTGAAGAAATAACCTAGAGAGCAACAGAGACATCATCACTGGTTTATTGAACAGGGGTTCTGGAGCAACACCCCACCATGTGCAGCAGCCAGCGGGCAGGACAGGACAGCAGTCTTTGCTAGGAGGCTACTGTTTATAGGGGGAATTGGCATCAGTTGGGCTTATCAGTTAGCCAGGACTAATTAAGTCCTGTAATTAAGAGGACTGGAGAGTCATGTGAGTGATGCAGGCACAGGTTGAGCAGAGAATGTACAGAGAGCAAGAAAACAGCCATCTTAAATAGAGAAACAAGTCTGCGGTTATCTACACATAAGAGATAGTGGTGGGAAAATGGAATGTTTGACCTTGAAATTAGCAGAAGTTCCCAGCTGTTGGCAGGGACAAGGTCTAAGTTATGAGTGTAGCTATAAGTGACTGAGATGGGATGAAGGACAAAAGCATCAGGAGAGACAAAGTTACGGAATGAGGCAATGAGAAATAGAGGATGCCTACCTCCTCCTCCTTCAGCTCAGAGTACAAGGGCTGTGAGACAGAAGAGTCACCTTTTTAGTCAGTTTCACGGAAGAGGTATCATCAACAGAAAGCCTAGTTTCAGTTAGAAAGCAAGAGAACATTTACAGAGGGGGCTGATGATACAGGGGATGCTTTTGATGATTCACCTCAGGTTCTATAGAGCACAGAGGAGGGACTCCAGGAAGAGGGGAAGGATGGGACACAGGAAAAGAAAGAAGAAAGAGATCTCAGAGACTTACAGCAATTACTACGGAGACGTACGGAGAAGTACGTAATAAAGATATCATTATTTCTTTTTATTACTTAGCCATAAAAAAGAATGAAATTTTGCCTTTGCGACAACTTGAATGGATATAGAGTGTATTATGTTTAGTGAAAAAAGTCAGACAGAAAAAGACAATTGCTGTATATAATCACTCATGTGGAAAGTCAGAAATAAAACAAACAAATGACTATAAGAAAACAGAAACAGACTCACAGATCTAGAGAACAAACTAGTGGTTACGAGTGGGGAAGGCGGAGAGGAAAAATAGGGGTAGGGGGTCAAGAGACCCAAACCACTATGTATAAAATAAATAAGCAAAAAGGATATATCATAGAGCCCAGGGACCTACCTATAGCCATTATTTTGTAATAATTTTAAATGGAATATAATTTATAAAAATGTCGAATCACTATGCTGTACACCTGAAACTAATATTGTAAATCAACTCCATGTCAATTTTAAAAAGGTATGTTATTTCTCTTTCCTTTTTACTGTTGTACATGTTGTTCTATCTGGCTGCCTAACTCTGGTACCAGCAGAAGGGAAACATGATACTTTGTTATTAAACACCCACATAAATTGCAAAAAAAATAAGTGAACTTTCCACTGAGCTTCCAGTTTACATAAGGTCCACCCCAACTTAACAGGAAGGGATTCTTCAGTCTCAATTTTTAAAGCCATTTCAAGTGGCAGCCCCTCCTATGGTCCCTTCCCGTTCCCAACACTCTCTTCTCCTCCATCTGGGTCCTCCCTGTTGTTTATTTCCCTCCAGGTGGCACTAGTGGTAAAGAATCCTCCTGCCAATGCAAGAGACACAAGAGACATGGGTTCAATCCCTGAGTCAGGAAGATCCCCTGGAGTAGGAACTGGCAACCCACTCCAGTATTCTTGCCTGGAAAATTTCATGGACAAAACAGCCTGGTGGGCTACAGTCCATGGAGTCAAAAAGAGTCAGACACAACTGAGCACAAGTGAGGGCAGTTATAGAAGGAGCTTTAGTAGTATAATCGGACTTTTTCTACTACCCAAAATCACTTTTTGTCTTAATGATTTGGGGCTACTAAAACAAAATACCATAGACCAAATAGCATAAAAGCAATAATAATTTATTTCTCACATTTCTGGAGCCCGAGAAGTCCAAGATCAATGTGCCAGAGATTTGGTGTCTAGTGAGAGCTTGCCTTCTGGTTCATAGACACCTTCTTTTTGCTACAGCCTCACAAGTGGCAAGGGTGAGGGAACTCTCTTCAGTGTTTTTCATAAAGGCACTCATCCTGAGGGCAGAGCCCCATGACCTGATCACCTCCCAAACGCCCTGCCTCCAAACGCCATCCATCACATTGCCAGTTATAATCTCAAAGTAAGAATTTTGGAGGGACGTAAACAAACGTTCAGTCCACAGAGCAGAGCCTTCCTCTTTGACATTCTCTCTTAAATTTTATTATGATCCGACAAGAGTCTGTCTCTGTTACTAACTTGAGTTGCCATAAAAATGTCCTTTTATTTTCCTGGCTTTGAGATGTGCCAGATTCCAGGAAGGGAGGAAAACAAAATCTTCCATCTATACTGATAGGTTCTTAGTCCTTGCCTCACCTAATTGACTCAGGAACCACATCTTCCAGTAGCACCCTGTTTGCATCACCATCATACCATTTTGTAACCTTGCAATTACATGTTTTTATTAACCTTTTCATTAGATTAGAAGTTACTTCATGGCAGGGATCACCTCTTAGGAGTATTGACATACCACAATGCTTAGTTATATAGATGCTTAATAAAATTTTTGCTGAATAGATGAAAACTTAGTTCATTTTCTTAGAAGCCTAAATCCAGTNTACTTCATGGCAGGGATCACCTCTTAGGAGTATTGACATACCACAATGCTTAGTTATATAGATGCTTAATAAAATTTTTGCTGAATAGATGAAAACTTAGTTCATTTTCTTAGAAGCCTAAATCCAGTTGTGGGGTAATGGTGGCAGTAACTGAATTTAATGTCAAGTCCTTTAAAATGATACAGAAGTGTGTGCTGGAAAAAAAAAAAGATAATACTCTGATTAAGATCAAAACTTTTTTTCCCCAAGAACAATATTAGTGAAACAGACTGGGACCTGGGACACTTTTCTGCAATTCTTGCACCTGGACAAACATCTCCTCAAACAATAGAATACAAAGAAACTACAAAGGATTAAAATAACTGCATGCAAATTGTGAGCAACAAGATGCCAAAAGGCCAACACTCAACTGCCACTTGTGAGGAGCCAGGAGCAAAAGCAGAATACTCTGCACACAGCACCACCAAGGGGGTGGGCAGACCACCTAAGCCACGCCTCTGGCCCACTCACCAATCCATCCCCATCCTCACCCCAT
>SJYW01034210.1:15377-53703 GCA_006410735.1 Raphicerus campestris
CGGGGGGTGGCCCGACCCTGCCCGGCCTGGCTCTGCCCGGCGGTCCGGCCGTAACAGCTGCGGACAGTCCCACAAGCTGTTTTCCTCGTGGCGACCATTCAGCAAAACGCACGATCCTTTCTCAAAGATTTAAATTTCGCGGATGAATTACCATACACCGGTTGCTTAGCAACTAAATTCAAGCAGGGCTAAGAATATGCAAGCTTTTTGTATTCTCATTAATAAAAATGCCACTCTGACACAGCAGCCCGACTTTGGATCACTGCAACTTCTGTAAAAGCCGTAGGAGAATACAAACCGATCCTGCCATTTAATTACAGATCAAAATGGCTTGAAACGCGATATTTTGTTCATCTATCTTCTTAAAAGCGATGTAAAAAATAACGGCTTTTCAAGAGCAGTAGTAAATTCTTTTTTTTTTTTTTTAATGGAGTTGTCTGTCGGAGTTACTGATCATTGTCATCTGAAACTTTTGGAAACAGGTCGAAATATCCCACTTCATCAACATTTCTGCTCTCTCCCTAGCCCCATCCTCTGATGCTGTGCTCCGTCCCCAGCCAGATAATAACAATTAATATCATAATTCTGGACCAACTCGGGCCTCAGGAGCCCTTGAGACGAAGGACAGTTGGCCGAGCAATCGACAAAACCGGTAGCTGGAGAAAACCTGAGAACTTGAGGACCAAGAAAAATATGAACTTGTGGAAGTTTCCTGGGAGGGCTGGGGGGCTTCTGAGCTCACCGTGGCTCAGGCTCCGAGGGCCTGGACACCACGTCTGGGAAAGCGCAGGATGGAAAGGAAGGTCTGAATCCCTGTCCTACAAGTTTGCGGATTTTGCCTTCTGGGCCCGGCGTCTTCTGACCAGAATTCGGTGACGGTGGAGCTGAGAGGGCTGAGCGCAGGGCCTGCTGACCGACCCTCTCCAGTTCCCGCGCCCAAGGGCCCTGGAGGAAAAGTAAAGACGCAGCCGGACCCCGGGTCTCCAAGGACTGGGCCTGCGCCGGAGATCAGGGCCTGGGGTTTCCATCGTAGGCCCGGCGTGTCCCTTCCCGAAAGGTGGGGATGCACAGGGTCCAGCCCCGGGCTACAGCCCGAGGAAGGAGGGGAGCAGAGGTCAGCGGGGCGGTCCCGGGGCGCAGGATGCTCGGCGGGAGGCCGGCGCTTGGTAGAGTTTGGGCCGCCAGGCCTGGCCGGGGTTGGGGAAGGCGGGCGCTCCACGAAGGCTGGGGTCAGCCGCGTCGCGGTCCCCTCCAGGGGCGGAGGGTCCCGGGCCAGCGCGGCGACCCAGAACGGGCAGTGGGCGAGCGCGGCGCCGGGAAGCAGGGGATGCTGGGCGGTGGATGGGTGTCCAGGCTGCCAGCCAAGAGGATCGCGCCGCCTTCGCCTCTGAAGCTGTGGCAGGAGGCAGTGGTCGGCTCTAAAAAGATGGGGGGCTGCCGGGGAGCGGGGTGGGCAAAAGTGAAACTCCCCTTATTAATTCCAGCAGCATTCCCAGGGAGCTATCCCCCTCCCCATCGCACTTTAGCGAAAGTGAGAACTGAGAGATCACTTTTCCTTGGTCAGCCTGGACCCTGCAGGATCACAGCTGCCTCAATTTAACCCGATTTCTTTCTAATGAATATTTTTTTTAAAGTGGAAATTAAACCAAAAGTTGAATATTTGCTATATTAAGTGCCCAGAGGCATCAGAGTCCTCAGGAAAACGTACATAATAAACAGGAAGCCATTTATTTACAAATATAATTGCCCCCACAAGCCACATTCCTTGTACGTAATTCATTAATGGAATTTGTTCCTTCTCCTGCCTTTGGAAAGAGAAATTTTAGCTTTTAAAAATATGTGGGTCTGGGGGAGGGGAGGAAGAATGGTTAGTTTACCTGTTCCTAGGAAAAGAAGCAATCGCGTCTGGGCCAATTCCTGTCTGTGGAGATGTTAAATAGTATAAAATATCATTTAAAAGACATGGAGAGGCCTTTGTGTGTATGCGGTTTTTTACTTTTCAGAAAATTAAGTTGGCAGTAGTTGCTGTCACCAGAGTTGCCCAGTGAAACTGCACTGGTAACTTAACCCTAGTTGGGACGTGTGTGCACGCGTGTGCTTGTGAACAAAACTAAATAACTTGAGCAAAATCTGACTGTAAACCTCACTTAGTTGCCAGAGTTTTAGAAATGTCTGTGGCAATGTGCCTGCTGCCCTCGACCCTTCCTGACCAGAGTCATACTTGGGGCTGGGGCTGGTGCTGGTTCTGTTTTCTTATCCCTGGTCTTCATTAACTGGAGATGCTTTCTCTAAGAGAGCTCCTTCCCCAGCGAACTGGGAGAGGAGCATCTTTTAGGAGAGAGGTGATCCCCAAGGGGAGGAAGAACCGAGTATGAGTCTCTGGGTGACCCAGGGAGTAGTGAGTAAACATCAGAAACACAGGACACACCAAGGTGGGTTTGGAGCTTCTTGAGGCCCCCCAAATAAGACATTAACAGAGGAGATAAAGAACTGAACTGATTTCATTGTGGCTACAAAATAAGGGGGTGAATACGGAGAGGAAGGCAAACGCATCTTTTTAATTCAGAAACAAAAACAAAAGGACAAAGGCTGTTTTGATGAAGAGCTTCCTGGGAGACCCAGTATTAGTTCTGTCCTGCAGAACTGGCCCCCTCCTGGCTGAAGGCAAGTCCATTTAGTTGACTGGAACACTGCACACTGAAATAGAAGAGATACTCGTTTCAGAGAGCTTCCCTTGCGCCAGCACTGAAATATAAGGTGCGCAAACCTGCCACCCTCAGTCCACGCAGGTCCAAGCAGGGCAACCTGGAGGTGTGAAGGGATCCTTCCGCTCTGCCCCTGTGACAGTCTCAGAGGGAGAGAGTCTATTCTTCATTCATGTTTCCAAGGTTAAACACTCTCCAGCAGAGTTTAAAATGAAAAATAAATTAGGTCTAGTTAGAAAGTACAGTATCACCCAGAAACTAGCAATATGGAAACAAACATCTTATAGCTTGGGCTTGAGACTGTATAGGTTACAACAATCCGTGAACAAAACAACANCGGTCCCCTCCAGGGGCGGAGGGTCCCGGGCCAGCGCGGCGACCCAGAACGGGCAGTGGGCGAGCGCG
The DNA here is from genome assembly GCA_006410735.1 of Raphicerus campestris. Taxonomy (NCBI): domain Eukaryota; kingdom Metazoa; phylum Chordata; class Mammalia; order Artiodactyla; family Bovidae; genus Raphicerus; species Raphicerus campestris. Next base: position 18,488 of record SJYW01034210.1, read on the forward strand.
GCGCCGGGAAGCAGGGGATGCTGGGCGGTGGATGGGTGTCCAGGCTGCCAGCCAAGAGGATCGCGCCGCCTTCGCCTCTGAAGCTGTGGCAGGAGGCAGTGGTCGGCTCTAAAAAGATGGGGGGCTGCCGGGGAGCGGGGTGGGCAAAAGTGAAACTCCCCTTATTAATTCCAGCAGCATTCCCAGGGAGCTATCCCCCTCCCCATCGCACTTTAGCGAAAGTGAGAACTGAGAGATCACTTTTCCTTGGTCAGCCTGGACCCTGCAGGATCACAGCTGCCTCAATTTAACCCGATTTCTTTCTAATGAATATTTTTTTTAAAGTGGAAATTAAACCAAAAGTTGAATATTTGCTATATTAAGTGCCCAGAGGCATCAGAGTCCTCAGGAAAACGTACATAATAAACAGGAAGCCATTTATTTACAAATATAATTGCCCCCACAAGCCACATTCCTTGTACGTAATTCATTAATGGAATTTGTTCCTTCTCCTGCCTTTGGAAAGAGAAATTTTAGCTTTTAAAAATATGTGGGTCTGGGGGAGGGGAGGAAGAATGGTTAGTTTACCTGTTCCTAGGAAAAGAAGCAATCGCGTCTGGGCCAATTCCTGTCTGTGGAGATGTTAAATAGTATAAAATATCATTTAAAAGACATGGAGAGGCCTTTGTGTGTATGCGGTTTTTTACTTTTCAGAAAATTAAGTTGGCAGTAGTTGCTGTCACCAGAGTTGCCCAGTGAAACTGCACTGGTAACTTAACCCTAGTTGGGACGTGTGTGCACGCGTGTGCTTGTGAACAAAACTAAATAACTTGAGCAAAATCTGACTGTAAACCTCACTTAGTTGCCAGAGTTTTAGAAATGTCTGTGGCAATGTGCCTGCTGCCCTCGACCCTTCCTGACCAGAGTCATACTTGGGGCTGGGGCTGGTGCTGGTTCTGTTTTCTTATCCCTGGTCTTCATTAACTGGAGATGCTTTCTCTAAGAGAGCTCCTTCCCCAGCGAACTGGGAGAGGAGCATCTTTTAGGAGAGAGGTGATCCCCAAGGGGAGGAAGAACCGAGTATGAGTCTCTGGGTGACCCAGGGAGTAGTGAGTAAACATCAGAAACACAGGACACACCAAGGTGGGTTTGGAGCTTCTTGAGGCCCCCCAAATAAGACATTAACAGAGGAGATAAAGAACTGAACTGATTTCATTGTGGCTACAAAATAAGGGGGTGAATACGGAGAGGAAGGCAAACGCATCTTTTTAATTCAGAAACAAAAACAAAAGGACAAAGGCTGTTTTGATGAAGAGCTTCCTGGGAGACCCAGTATTAGTTCTGTCCTGCAGAACTGGCCCCCTCCTGGCTGAAGGCAAGTCCATTTAGTTGACTGGAACACTGCACACTGAAATAGAAGAGATACTCGTTTCAGAGAGCTTCCCTTGCGCCAGCACTGAAATATAAGGTGCGCAAACCTGCCACCCTCAGTCCACGCAGGTCCAAGCAGGGCAACCTGGAGGTGTGAAGGGATCCTTCCGCTCTGCCCCTGTGACAGTCTCAGAGGGAGAGAGTCTATTCTTCATTCATGTTTCCAAGGTTAAACACTCTCCAGCAGAGTTTAAAATGAAAAATAAATTAGGTCTAGTTAGAAAGTACAGTATCACCCAGAAACTAGCAATATGGAAACAAACATCTTATAGCTTGGGCTTGAGACTGTATAGGTTACAACAATCCGTGAACAAAACAACACCTAAAAACAATTTTTCATGAACATTTGGGGAAAGAAATCTTTCAAACTTGCTCAGGCTATCCTACTGATTGTGTTTTATACTCATACAAGATTTTTTCCCAACGGGGCTTTAAAATGCTTCGAACCTGACATCTTTAGCTCTTCCAGGAACTATTATAACAAGAGAGGGAGGCTAAGCAAATAGCCTTAGGTCCAGGGAGGGGAGAGGAGGTGGTGGAGACTCAAGGCTCAAACCTGCAGCCCACACCTAAAATGGGAGTTTTTATTTCCATTGGTGGGGAGTGCCTCACAGCTCAGCACTCCCTACCTGTGTACCTGAATTCATAGGCTGTCCTCCGTTTATCAAAAAGGAAGGCCTGCTTGTCTGTAGGCAAGGCGNATACTCATACAAGATTTTTTCCCAACGGGGCTTTAAAATGCTTCGAACCTGACATCTTTAGCTCTTCCAGGAACTATTATAACAAGAGAGGGAGGCTAAGCAAATAGCCTTAGGTCCAGGGAGGGGAGAGGAGGTGGTGGAGACTCAAGGCTCAAACCTGCAGCCCACACCTAAAATGGGAGTTTTTATTTCCATTGGTGGGGAGTGCCTCACAGCTCAGCACTCCCTACCTGTGTACCTGAATTCATAGGCTGTCCTCCGTTTATCAAAAAGGAAGGCCTGCTTGTCTGTAGGCAAGGCGGGTGGACGCAAAGAGAGAAACCAAAGATGGATCAGTTACCTACCCTTTTGTTTCTGGGCCTGAACTGGGGCTTCAAGGAGGCAGGGAAGCCCCCCAGGGAATGAAGCTTCCACCTCTATTCGCATCACCCCTATCCGAGCCAGAAACCAATTGCTGGCCGATTGGAGCAAATTGGTAACCAAAGGGACCCCTGTGTGCGTGTGTTACATAACGCACAGAACTTTCTGTGGGGATAGGTCCTCACCCAGGTGACTATGTGTAGGCAAAAAGGCCCAGAAAAAAGGAATTTAGACAGATTAAATGGAAAAATTCTGAGAGATGGGAAAAGTGTGGCCGCGTACAGCAATGCATGCAAGCCCATGTGCATGGAAACAGTCATAGCTTGCACCTCCTCTGTGCCTGTGCTAGAGCATCCTTTAAACACCCTGCCTCTAGCTATATTCAGGCTAAAGAGAACTTGTGCATAATCTGGGGGCTGGAGGAGAACTTTCCTACCTAGGAACACCAGGCCCTGGTGGCCCTGGAGCCCTTAGGAGCCAAGTTAGGTCCCAGCTGTGTTTATCCTTACCCCGCCCTTTTGGTCAGAATCCTCAAATCCTGACTGTGGGAGAGCAGGTTACCACCTGCCCATGGCCCTGCGGCTGCACCCGGTCACCTTGGCCTGGGGCAGGAGAGCAGCTCTTTCACCAGCCGCGGGAAGTTGCCTGCTGCCGCCGGAGGTCACATTCAGAAAGCCTGTTTTTCTGGGAGAACCTCGCCTCAAAGGCAAAGGTGGTGCAAAACGTGCTCATTTGCCCCAAGCACCAAGGGGACATGTAACCGAGGGACAAGCACTTGGCAGGAGGGGATGTGGAGCAGGACAGTTGGTCCGGGCAGCTCCCCTGCGCCCGGCCCTCTCTGCAGGAGGGAGCAGGGGCTGGTGGAGGTGGCAGGCCCAGGAGCGGGAGCCGCTGACAGGCAAGCAGGCTCCCGAAGCTGTAACAAAGGATTCGTGCCAAAGTAGCACCAGGGCTCTCCAAAGGACTGCACACCTTACAGGCGTGTCCCCAGCTCCTGAGAGGGGAGTCCCTTGATGGTCCCTGGGGCTCTGTGGATGTGCCAGGGCTGTACATGGTGCGGGGCCCGCTGCACAGATTTTCCACCTTGGCCCCGTGCTCCTGCAAGCCGCCACGGGCTGTTCCCCGGGCAGGCGGGCAAGTGCTGGTCTTGTTGAGCAAGCACCTGGTTGTCCGAGAAGGCGATGGACTGTGGTGGGGTCCAGGGGTGCCTGGATGCCAGGTGGCTAGGCCCTCCCTGCCTGGCCAGATGGAGCACTGGAGCAGGGAGCTCTGGGGGTTGAGTCACGGGGCCTTGCAAGGGAAGCCAGCGGGACACTGTGGAAAGGACGCCTCCAGGACACGCTCTTGGGGCAGCTTGCCTTTCCTGAGGCCTGAGCCTGGCTGTGTGGAGCCCTGGTGGTGACCCTGCACCCCAGCGCAGCCTGGGCCTCCAGCTGCTGGGGGTGGGGGTGGCAGAACACGTGGGTTGCCAACATTGTGCCCTAGCCCTGGGGTCTGGAACAGTTCAAGGCATCACTGGAAAGTAGGTGGTTGCTGGCTGGGGAGTGGGAATACCTCAAAGTTCTGTGACTTCACCCTAACTGTCCCCACTGGCTTCCCTGGGAACTCGGCGCGTGGGCTGAGAATGAGATAGGCAGGAAGAGAGCAAAAAGCTCAGGGTCCCAGTTCAGGACACAGAAGCAGGTGGAAGAACCCAGCATGGGCAGAGCTGTCCCTCCACTCGTGGGTGGATGAGCACAAAGTGGGTGATGAAGGCAGAACCTTGGGAGAGAGGTGGGAGGGGATGTAATATGTGGATATGTGGCCAGTGGCTATCTCTTTATTGGGAATGGTTGCTGCCCTGAGCACCCAGTGGCCAGCACCCACCTTTCCAGATCTCCCAGCCCCCAAGCCGCCCAGAGCAGAGGATCTGCCAAAGTTGGCTGCAGCCCTCAGGCTAGGCCTCCAGATGCCTCAAACCACCCTCACCTCCTCCCGCTGGCCTAGGCTGGGCTGGGGCTGCGACCCCACGAAAGGCCCCTGCAGCGGGGCCTGCTCGGAAATTCCAGCCAGTCAGCCCAGCATGGCGAGAGGGCTGGAGGCAGTGAGTAACGCTGGCCCCTACCCCTGGCTACATACAAGTGCAAATGAGATGCATTCTGGCTGATCAGTCCACTGTATTTTCTGCAACTTAATGTGTCTACGTCTTGTCAACTCCTCCAGTCGGGAAGAATAGCAGAAATTTTTACAGAGAATCTTTTCTGTGTGTGTGTGGTTTCCAGCTTCCATTCCATCCAGGGGGATGGGTGAGAGAGGAGAGGAAGGGGAGGCTTGCTGACATGAACAACATTGTATAAACCCTCCTCAAATGCAACTTTCAGCTACAAACAAGAAAGGAAAAGGAGATGGGAGTGGGTTAGAGTGGCTGACAAGAAACCTTGATGAAACTTAGGTGGGACTGGCTGGGGAAAGTTTCCAGCACTGTTTTCTTTTCAAGAGCAAAATTCAATTGTACTGACTTGGGTGGAGGAGACAGAGTAAACCCCTTCCTTCTGCTAACCTCCGTGTAGTGGAGGCTAATGCAGGGGGGCAGTTTTCTGACACCAAAGGAGCCCTGTGTGAGTAATGAAAACGTGTTTGCTATCCTCTTTCTGTGTCACTTTCCAAACAATGTTTAAGTAAAGTGAAGAAACTTGCCTCCAACTCTCACCAGAATCCCCCACCACCAGGTTTCCTGGGAAAGCAGGTTCTCTCAGACCTAGATGATGCCGGCCTCTGTGACGTAAGGTGGGAGTGATGGGGGTGGGGGAGGACCAAATGGCCTCTGGAATCTGCCCAGGCCACCTTTGGGAGAGCTTTCTTCCAGCATGGAGCCCTGGGACCCTGGCAGGAACAGGGCCAGCGCCAGCCGCCACTCACACCCCTCTTCACAGATATTTGCTGTTTTGGACTTGTGTGCAGCGGACCCCAGCAAAGGGAACAGCAGATTTCCTGAGCCATGCTCCCCAGTCCTGGCCTGCTCTCTACCCCGCTGCCAGGCCCTGTGGTAGGCAGGGCGTACACTGCCTGGATTCCGAACTGTATACCAGCCTCTCTCTAGCCCCCTCTTCCTTGGGAGTCTCAGGGTCATCAGGGAATAAGTTGTTGACTGTGGAGCTGTCCTGTTAAGATCTGCCTCTGGGATCAGCTGCCCACTCCCAGGGGTGGTTGCAGCTCTATTTGGAACCACAGGGTCTCATGGGGGCGGCTGACAGCGTGAGCCAGGCAAAAAGGGCCACCAGCAAGGCACGCCACAGGCCAGTTTCACTCACATGTGGTTTGGGGACCCAGTTGTCCAAGCTGACCCTGCACCGTCCAGTTACCTGTGGGGGATCCTTTCTCTGCTGTATTCCTAGGCTGAGGTGTGAGATATTCTCACCGCAGGGCAATTAAGTCTAACAGAATAGAATGGGGTGGAGTCACGTGCTTCACAGGGAGAGCAGGGGCAGCCAGGCACTCTGAAACCATCCCCCCATTTATGCTCCTTAGCCAAGGCGTTTGCTGGTCAAAAGCAGCTCAGGTTTCTGCACGCAACCTGGGCATTATACCAGCCTGGTCAAGACATCAGAACCAGGTGTATGCTGCTGCTTTGGCTTTCACCGGGAGCCAGCAAGGAGCTGGGGAGATGTCCTTAACACATTCACTGCCCCAGTTCTCCCAGTCCCCAACAGGCAGGCTGAAAGGGCTGAACTCTTGGCAAGGAGCAGAGGGGAAGGACACTTCCAACTGCCCCCTGGCTGAGCCTGCCTGCCTCATGGTGGCTGGTCAGGGCCCCTGCCAGTTGCCCTGTCCTCTCACTATGGATTCCCAACAGCAATACGTTCTCTCCCTCCCTCCATCCCTGCCACATCCTCCCATACCAGAACTGACCATGGATTTCCATTCGGGATAAGAAGAGGGTGTCATTAAAGAGGGAAGGAGGTCCGTGAACCATCCTCAGCCCCAGGAGCTTTTTCACCAAGCAGATGAGTCTCACTCAACTTTTCTTTTGAACAGTCACTCAGGCTGAAACCATGTGAACCCATGAGCAAAAAGAAAAATTGAAAGCTGGACCAAGTTCCTTATTTCTCCTTTGCCCCCTGAATTCACAATCCCTCATTTCTTCAACTCCCAGCCATCTTGATGTCCATGACCCCAGGTAAAGATTTAAAGCACTTGTTTCTTAAAATCATCCAGGGCTCAGCATTTACCAGAGTAACTGGAGAGAGAATGCACCCTCCCCTCCTAGCCTGCCCCCCAGTTCTGCATCCTCGCCAAATAAACACCACCACCACCACCAATTACACTTTGCATCACTTCATTCGGCCAGAAATGGAGACTCCCTTATGCACCAGGAGTAAACATCGACATTACAGAAAGAAATAAATTCGACCATGTCTACCTCCTGGAGAACTCTTTGAGAACATCATCTGTCTTCTTACCTCCTTTACTAGGGTGGTGTGCTGTAAAGATCTGAGGTAGCAGAATTTTGAAATGGCTTGATTACCTGGAGCTGGGTTTGGAGTCCTCAACTCCAGTCATTAGTATACAGTCATTAGTAGTCATAATTGGTATTTAATTGCTTGATCGGATGGGTGCTTTATTGGTGACCAGATTTAGTTTCCCCCAGAAGTAGAAGTCGTCCAGGATCAGCGAAGGAGAAGACATATGCAGCAACTTTTTTGAGCAGAAGGAAAATACTTGTGATATATTTGCAGACATGTGTCTCACACATTTTTTTCCTGCCTTTTGTAAACTAAGAATAAACATTACAGATCTGGGTTTTAATTTATCCAGATGAGATCATCAAGTACCTAGGAGATTTCATATGTGTGTGTGTGTGTGTGTGTGTGTGTGTGTGTGTGAGACGCACACACACTATAGAATATATATATACACACTGTCGAATACATATACACACAATAAAATACATATATACACACAATAGAATATATACACACACTATAGAATATATATACACAAAAGAATACATATATACAACACTATGGAATATATATGTGTATTATCTATGTATATATCATAAAGTACCTAGGAAGTTTCATACACACACACTACAGAATATATAAATATACACACACGCTTGAGAATTGAGGACACTTGGCTGTTAATACTGAAAGGCAGAAACAAACTCAATACCAAAGCAGAAACAACTGAACCGCCAGCAAAATCGAGGATCTGAGCAAGTTCACTTTATTACTTCGCAGGAAGAGGGTCAGCGGCGGCGAGGCGAAGTTGCCTGGGTCTTTGCAGAGAGACCCGGCGGCGACGCGCGCCAGAACTTCCTAGCAGCCGCCTGGGCGCGGGGCTTCGCGACCCCTTGTCCCTTATCACACCCTCCAACACCAGCCCCAAAATGCTCTCTTGTGCGGAGATCTCGGTCTCCACCTGGTCCCCTTCGCAGAACCCTGCGGGCCGGAGAACTTCCTCCGCCAGGCGCCGCCCCCACCTCCGTCCGCGGGCCTGCCGCCTGCTCCCCGCTTTGGACTCACCCGGCGCGGTCCTTCCATCCACTCCACACACAGACAGGAAACCGGCCTCAGCCGGGGCAACATCTGAAACCACACTTTGTCGATAGCATCAAAGACCAGAACGCACATTTGGGACTCTGAGCTCCCGAGCCCGCTTCTAGCAGAAAACCGGGTCCCCAGGGGAGGGCGACTGGGGGCCAGATCCTCTCTCCGACCGCGCCGCCGGCTTTCTTATGGAAATGAACGCGCCGGGTCGCGCGCCCCGGCTGGGCTCGCTCCCCTGGCCTCCCGGTCCCCGTCGCGGCCGTGGGGACCCGGGCGCGGGACTCCCCTCCGCCCGGACGGCCCTCGCGCTGCATTAAATATTCATGGAGATCGCTATTTTCTTAAAGGAGAACCCGCCGCGCGGGAAAGTTCACAGCCAAGGGCAGGCACAAAGGAGGTCTCGGCGCTGCGCGTTCCGACTCTGAGAAATGCACCCCTCTCCACGGCGGAGCTTGCTCAGGAGACATGAGGAGGGGCCTAGGGGACGGGAGAGCGCGAACGAGTCACTTTTGTTGGAGGGGGTGGAAGGAGAGATGAACTTGGCGGAAAGAAAGCTCGCTCCGCAATCCCCCCTACAGTTACTTAGACATTGACCGAAACATCTTTTGCGCCAGTCTCCGGGGCTTGCTTTTTTTTTTTTTTTTAAGGAGGCTGTTGGAGCTTCCTCCCCCGGATCCACCGGCACCCGGGGCAGTAAGAAAGTTTGCCCGGCGCTGTTGGAGATGCGCACGCACGAAGTTTATTAAACCTCTTCTCGAACCACAATTTCAGCGGACGATTCCAACAACAACCAACCCCGCACCTGCCTGCTTGCTGCCCCGCGAAGCAGAGGCCGGACTCACGGAGAGCCGGACGGCCAGTCCACGAGCAGCGAGCTGGGACGATCTGGGACGATCTGGGGGTTAGTGTCTGGGCCTCAAGTCCCACTCGCGCGACCCGCGACCCGCGACCCCCGCCAGCTTCGCGGCTTCTCTCCCTGGAATGCAGCCGGGCCCCTGGGCCGAGCCCGAGTGGGCGGAGGGTCGAAGGGGTGGACGCTGAAGCTGGTGCGCCGAAGTCCCCGCAGGAGCGACCTGCTCGCGCCCCGGCCCCTGCGTACGGCCACGGGCCCTGGCCTCGCGCGCCCTCGCCGACAGGCTGAGTTCGCCCCCGGCCCGCGGGGCTTTGTGTGCCTGGCCCCGCGGACCTTCGCTAGCAGTCGGAAAGCCTCGAGCGCCATCTAACGGGAGCAGCCGCAGCTGAGGCCGAACGGAGGTGGGGACTGGCCGCGCGGCCCCGGGCGGACGCTCTCCGCCTCCTCCCGCACCGGCCAGACGCCACCTCCGCGCGGCGCGCGCACCGCACACTCGCTCAGCAATCCGGAGCCCCCTGAAGCCCACTTCCCGGGAGCGGGGGCCGGGGGGTGCAGCGGCCGTCTGCGGTCTCGGGACCGTCCCCTGCGCCTTGTCCTCCCTTCTGTGCGCCCCAGGCCACAGGAGGCGGAGGATCGTCTCGCACCTGCCTTATAGGGCCCTGGTGCCCTTCGCGCGTTCTCATTCTCCTTTTGGCCAGCGATGGAAAGTTACCAAGGAGTCCCCAGAGGGAGCACCAGGTTCCAGAAAGAAACAGCCACATAATGAAGAGGTCTGCAGCAGAAGAAGCTTCCAGAGGGATGGGGGAAGGGCGATGGGAGAGGAAAACGGCTACAAAACAAAAATGCGTCATGGAGGGCGATTTGGTCCTGCAGGGCCTCTGGGGAGCTTCAGGTGGCTGCTTTTCGGGAGCTGCTGTTTGGAGAAGACTTAACAACTGGGGAGTCCTGCAGGGGCCTTTGGAGAGGGCGCGGGAAGCTGGGCACAGGGAGCTACCGAAGAGAGAGAGCCAGCTCCCCAGAAGGTGGGCTGGAGCTTGCGGAGGTTCGGCCCCTCCTGAGCGTTCCAGGCCACCTTGGAGGCCCGCGATTGCGGGCGGTACACGTGGTGGCCCTGAGCTCCTGTCCACTCGGGATTTCCGCAGAGTCTCGAAGTTGGCAGAGGGCCTGGCGTCCCTGAACAGCTTAGAAGGGAGCAGAAGTGGCCGTCAAGGCCCAAACCGCCCTCTCCTCAGACCCCGCAGCTGCCATGTGCCCGGATGTTTCCATTGTGGGTGACCTTTCTCCATACATTTACCCAAAGGCCAGAGGCGGGAAGCGGGGTGGGCAGCCTGAGTGAGATCCCTGGCTTGGAGCTGGTGATGAGACCAGAGGGGCTGGGATCTAAATCCCAGGAAAAGCAGAGGATCTTCACATCCAAGCCCAGAGACAGTGAAGGACTGAGAGGCCTCTCCCACTCTTCCTGGGGACTGGAATGCCTGTGTCCCCCCTACCCCACAGGGGGGTAGTGAGAGTAGAAAATGACATCAGATGGACAGTTTTTATCCTGGTAAAAGACATGTGCAACTCTCCGTCCTCACCATTTTCCAGTGTGCGGTTTAGTAGCATTAAGGACATTCCTACTGTTGTACAAGCATCACCACCACCCATAGGACACTGTCATTGTCCGAAACTGAAACTCTGTCCCCATTAAACACTGACTCTGTCCCCTAGCCTCCGGGACCCACCTTTACTTTCTGTCTCCATAAATTTGACGACTTTTGAGTCCCTTACATGCATGGAAGCATACAGTATGTGTCCTTTTGTGACTGGTTTATTTCACTTAATGTTCCTGGTGTTATCTTGTGTCAGAACTCATTCTTGTTAAGGCTGAATCATGTTCGATTGTGGTGCCTACTCCAGTGGCTCAAGGGAAAAGAATCTGCCTGCAATGCAGGAGACTCAGGGCACACATGTTCGATCCCTGGGTCAGGAAGATCCCCTGGAAGAGGGCGCGGCAACCCACTCCAGTATTCTTCCCTGGAGAATCCCAGGAACGGAGGAGCCGGGCTGGCTACAAGCCATGGAGGTCACAAAGAGCTGAACAGGGCTGAGGCAACTGCCATGCATGCACACTTGCGAATCTAATGGAGTAACACTAATGAGGAAAAGCGGCCGTGGGTTTTAGCAGAGAGCAAACACCTTGATGGCTATTTCACATCTCTACTCTTTCATTTTTGAGTCCAGTTGTACAATCTGGAGAAAATGCCCAAGAGAGGGGGGCACACAGACCTAACACTTTATAATCATTTCTAATCACCTCCCTTTCTAATCTCAAGCTGGAAAAATGGAAGGGCCATTGTATGAGGGAGCCCCATTCTTTTCTTTGTTTCCAGAAGAAGACCAGAGATTCAGCACCTCTTAAGTTGAGAGGAGGGAAGACAGAAAGTGTGTCTGTCTTCTCCCTGGATTCTTTGGTTTATTCCACTTGGAAGAGACGCCAGTGTCCCCCACACTGGCTATGTGTGGGGGCTGACAGAAACCCCTGAAGTCCTTTTTCCTGAGAGAGGGCTGANAGACCAGAGATTCAGCACCTCTTAAGTTGAGAGGAGGGAAGACAGAAAGTGTGTCTGTCTTCTCCCTGGATTCTTTGGTTTATTCCACTTGGAAGAGACGCCAGTGTCCCCCACACTGGCTATGTGTGGGGGCTGACAGAAACCCCTGAAGTCCTTTTTCCTGAGAGAGGGCTGAGAAATAGCTAGTGTACAGGGAGGAGGGCGGCTGGTCCACCCCAACGCCCTGGCTGGGAACTGTCTCCCTACAGGGCAACCTCTGCTTACCCTGCCTTGCCCAGCCCTGTTTGCTGGTGCGCTCAGCCAGGCTTATTTAGAAGTTCTCTGTGGAGTATTTAGAAAGTGCCGCATCCTCCTTTCCACTTCCTTTTAACATTACAAGCTGTGGAGACAGGTCAGTATTTTTATTGCCCACATTTTAAGCAAAAATATCTAGCGTAGGCATATGATAATCAGTGGCAAGGACTGTGGTGCTGGGGTCGGAGGCCCCAGCTTCTTGCCCAAGCTCCACCTTGGCCACTGAACCACACTATTTCTTTTGTCCAACAGGAGGGCTGGCCCAGGACACAGACGAGAGAAACCAGAGCAGCCAGTGTTGGCAGAGACCACCACTTGCCTTCTGCTGCCAGGCCAACCCTGCCCCTTGCTGCAGGGCCAGAGCTCCGTGGTGATGCTGGGGTTGTGGAGGGAGGGGCCTGAGCACACCCTTTGGGAAGGCTGATGTACAGGCGCTGGTGTCACTGTGTCTGGCCCTCTCCTTCAGTTGGAGCGGTTGCTCCCCAGAGAGAAGGATGCACTCACTGCCCATCAGGGGCTCCGCAACTTAAGACAAAAGAAAAAAAAATCACGACTGTGCCACACTCATGCACACACAGCCGTTCTCTTCCCTTGTTAAAGCTGCTTCCGTGTGAAAGAGAAGATGCTGGGGGATTACGTCCTGGGGCCACTGGGACTGAGGGCATTCTGGAAGGGCTTTGTGGTGTTTGGATCCAAGCCATTTGTTTTCAGAGAGAATCTCATTGGGTAGGAGCCTGCTTTTTCCATTTGCAATGGCTTATTAAGTATAAGCATCTCCCTTCTCTGTTTACTGAGTGATGAGCTCTTCCTCCAATGACCCTGCCAGGGGAGAAAGCCAAAGTATATCCTCAACACACGGTTACCCCGCAGAGTGTCCTTCCTGTACACCCAGAGACCACAGGCAGGATTTGTGGGGGAATTTGAGTGTCTTCTTTTTATGATCCCCGATCTCCACTAATGGCCCCATGTCACTAATGCCACCCACATCTCCACGTTCTGCTCCAGCCCCAGCGGAGAGACTGAAGGGGTACCTGGTGTAGCAGGGCAGTCCTTGGCTGTGCCCTCTGCCAGTGGCTTGGCAGGGAGGCCACTGGTAAGTGAGCCTTGGGGCTCACTTACTGTCAATGAATCTCATCTGGGTTTCCCACGGAAGGTTGTTCTTCCTGTCCCCACTGGGCAGGACAAAGAGAAAGGCAAAAGTTCCTTTCAGCACCTGCCTGCAGGCTGTTGAAGACCCTGGAAACTCATGAGCAGTAAAAATTAACCAGACATTGGCTGATTAGTAGCTGGTTGTCTAGCTGAACTGGCTGGCTTCTAGTAGGTCAGTTTAGTATGAGGATGGTCCACCGGGCTCACAGACCCAGCCTTAATGAGCCAGATTCCAAAGGTCAGAGTGAAAACAAAATCCTGCGATTTGCCCAGATTTCAGAGACTGAATTCACTTGTAAGATCTGGTCTGGAAATAAGGATGAATGATTTCCAACTAAGTGGATTCTTTTTCCTCTCTGCCAGTTTCTTCCTGGTGATACAGAGAAAGCCTAAGACGTATCATTGATTTTGTTTTATAAATATTGTCTACCTGCCTATACCTCAGTATGGTCTATGGTGAAATAATTACACCAAATTATTTTCAGCCTCTCTCATACTCTTGGTGGACGGTTGGTGCTTTTATTCTGCGTTCTGCTTTTCTGATGAGGCTGCACTGACTCTACTGCGGTTCGAATTCTGTGAGGGCTGCATTTAGTGTGTGGATCCAGTCTTCTTTTACACTTGATAGATTGCAGGGCTGAGGCAGGTGCTGGATACAGGAGTTGGCATCTCGTCTAAGGGTTGGGATTATTTAATCTGCCAGTCACTCTGTCCTTACCGTCTCCTGAAGAAAAATAGACCTCTCCGATCGAATTACTGACTGGGACAGTTCTGGGGTGAGCGGCAAAGACAGATCTGAGCTCTGTTGGAACACCAGATTCACTGCACTGCATCCCATGATTTATGTGTGTGTTACACCACACACATATACACACACAACATACACAGTACACACACAACACACACAGTGCACAAACATGAAACACAGTGTACATTTGCACACACAACACACAGTACACACACAGTACACAACACACACAGTACACAAATAACAGTACACACACACAACACACAGGACACACATAGTATACAAACACACAACACACAGGACACACACACAACACAGTACACAAACAACACACACAGTACACACATGCACACACAACACACAGTACATAAACACACAACACAGTACACCCACGCACATACAACACACACAGGACACACACACAATACACCCATGCACACACAACACGCACAGTACATACACACAATACATAGTACACACATACACAGTATACAAACACACAGCACACAGTACACCCATACACACAGTACACGGATGCACACACAGAGCACATAAAAACATGCGTTTGTGTCTTAAGCTGCATCAGGGCCCCAACCCCTGGGGGCCTTCTCCCCTGGGTGTCCACGAGATGGGGTCCTTAAAGGAAATATGAACTGGTGAGGGGGTGAGGTGACTGTCCAGCCTTGCCGGCCTCTGAGGTGAAGCATGGTTATCTCAGGTGAGAGCAAGCAGAAGAGGTGAGAGAGCAGGCCTTTTGTTTGTTGGGAGCTCTTGCCACACTGTGTGGCATACAGGATCTTAGATCCCCGCCCAGGGATTGAACCCTTGCCCCCTGCAGTGGGAGTTCAGACTCTTAGCCACTGGACTGCCAGGGAAATCCCTTTGGCCTTTTGTGTTTCTTATACATAATTTGCTATTTGTTCTCTCATTTTTTTTCCAAATATTTTTTGGGAAAAAAATCACATTACGCATCTCATCCAGGCTAAGAGAAATTCCCAGAAGGAAGTTTTTCCCACATTTGGGCCAGAACACTTCAAGATGACTGCCTAGCCTTTGGTGAGCAGAATGTGACAAAGGTCAGAAAGTGAGGGGCATCCTCCAGGAGAGGGCACGGGTCCCCTCCTGTCCACGGGCCTCCTCCCGCCACTGCAGCCTCTGTGCCCCGTGTTCACCACAGGGTCCTGTGTGGTGGCCGCCAGGGTTCACGTCACATCTGCCAAGGGTGCAGGTGATGCATCGGGGTCCCAAGACCCGCCATCTGTTCCCCTGGAGCATCAGAGTACCAAGTGATTTAGGGGACAAGTCAGGTCATTTAACTGATAGATAATTTCAAACTATACCTTTAGATCAAACCCAGCATTCAGAACCATCCTGTGATTTGAAACCCCAAACCAAGACTTCAGATGCATCTTGTGCTTGGTGACAGTGGCTTGGGACCTGGCCTTCCTTCCAGCTCAAGGCACGTGTAGTTTCTTCTGACATTAGTGATATTTTGGTGGAAATTTTTTGAGAACATTGCTTTTGCAGCTTATCCCCTCCTTCCTTTATGAGGTTGGGATTGCATTTTCAGGACATTATATTTTAAGATTCATCCTCTCCCCACCCACCTCCATCCCCGCCCCCCNGACAGTTCTGGGGTGAGCGGCAAAGACAGATCTGAGCTCTGTTGGAACACCAGATTCACTGCACTGCATCCCATGATTTATGTGTGTGTTACACCACACACATATACACACACAACATACACAGTACACACACAACACACACAGTGCACAAACATGAAACACAGTGTACATTTGCACACACAACACACAGTACACACACAGTACACAACACACACAGTACACAAATAACAGTACACACACACAACACACAGGACACACATAGTATACAAACACACAACACACAGGACACACACACAACACAGTACACAAACAACACACACAGTACACACATGCACACACAACACACAGTACATAAACACACAACACAGTACACCCACGCACATACAACACACACAGGACACACACACAATACACCCATGCACACACAACATGCACAGTACATACACACAATACATAGTACACACATACACAGTATACAAACACACAGCACACAGTACACCCATACACACAGTACACGGATGCACACACAGAGCACATAAAAACATGCGTTTGTGTCTTAAGCTGCATCAGGGCCCCAACCCCTGGGGGCCTTCTCCCCTGGGTGTCCACGAGATGGGGTCCTTAAAGGAAATATGAACTGGTGAGGGGGTGAGGTGACTGTCCAGCCTTGCCGGCCTCTGAGGTGAAGCATGGTTATCTCAGGTGAGAGCAAGCAGAAGAGGTGAGAGAGCAGGCCTTTTGTTTGTTGGGAGCTCTTGCCACACTGTGTGGCATACAGGATCTTAGATCCCCGCCCAGGGATTGAACCCTTGCCCCCTGCAGTGGGAGTTCAGACTCTTAGCCACTGGACTGCCAGGGAAATCCCTTTGGCCTTTTGTGTTTCTTATACATAATTTGCTATTTGTTCTCTCATTTTTTTTCCAAATATTTTTTGGGAAAAAAATCACATTACGCATCTCATCCAGGCTAAGAGAAATTCCCAGAAGGAAGTTTTTCCCACATTTGGGCCAGAACACTTCAAGATGACTGCCTAGCCTTTGGTGAGCAGAATGTGACAAAGGTCAGAAAGTGAGGGGCATCCTCCAGGAGAGGGCACGGGTCCCCTCCTGTCCACGGGCCTCCTCCCGCCACTGCAGCCTCTGTGCCCCGTGTTCACCACAGGGTCCTGTGTGGTGGCCGCCAGGGTTCACGTCACATCTGCCAAGGGTGCAGGTGATGCATCGGGGTCCCAAGACCCGCCATCTGTTCCCCTGGAGCATCAGAGTACCAAGTGATTTAGGGGACAAGTCAGGTCATTTAACTGATAGATAATTTCAAACTATACCTTTAGATCAAACCCAGCATTCAGAACCATCCTGTGATTTGAAACCCCAAACCAAGACTTCAGATGCATCTTGTGCTTGGTGACAGTGGCTTGGGACCTGGCCTTCCTTCCAGCTCAAGGCACGTGTAGTTTCTTCTGACATTAGTGATATTTTGGTGGAAATTTTTTGAGAACATTGCTTTTGCAGCTTATCCCCTCCTTCCTTTATGAGGTTGGGATTGCATTTTCAGGACATTATATTTTAAGATTCATCCTCTCCCCACCCACCTCCATCCCCGCCCCCCACATAGACAGATTTGGGGCCACCTGTTCACTCCCTAGCCAGGAGGATGGAAAGATTCCTTCTGCCAGCTTCTCGCCTTCATCCTGCAACAATGCCCTCCAACGTGACGGGAGAAGAAAGCTCCCTTGGCTCCATTTCCAGGTTCTGCTTGGACGGAGCACAGTCTGTACAACGATTAACTCTGTGGGACTGGCTGGAGGGGCATCGTGTTCTGGGGGAGCAGCCCATCTTCCCCTCCCTCTCCCCCCTGCACCTTCACTTTTCCCGCCTGCACGACGGCACACTCTGTGCCCCACCAAGCTCCCTGCCCAGGTCTCTGATCACCTTTGTATTCATTGCTGGTGTCATCAATTCCTTCCCTAAGAAGTGTTTGCATAATTCACTGCTTTGTTTCTTGGGCGGCACCATTCATTCCTTTCTGATTTGTTCTCTGTTCTGAACCAAGGAGTGGGTACAGAACCCAGAGAAGAACAACCTCTCCACCCTACTTTCCTCTTTTCTCTTAAAGATCAGGTTGCGTTTGGCTGGCTGCATCCTCTGAAAACCCTGTGGCCGTCGCTGTGGTCCAGAGTGATGCCGGTGGGCACGATTCCTGCCTCTTCTCACGGCTGAGGGTTTGGACAGAGTTCCTCTGTCTGGGCAAGGATGGGTTGGGTGCTACTGCACTAGATAAACCAGTACACGGCTGTGCTCTGCCCTGAGCAGAGACTGTGGGATTAGACTCAGTGTTATCATTCAAACACTCTGAAAAGTCAATGAGGCAAGGACAGTGTATCGTAAGCAAATTACTACATGAACAGGGTGAAAATATCATTTCTTAGAGGCTTTAGACTCTTAGAGGATAAAGGACATCTAATGTATTTCACATATAACCTTTTAATTTCACATCCAGCTTATTACACTTATAATTTTTTTTATTGGTATCCAGTCCTCTTTTTTTCCAATGCAATGGTCATAGTGAAGTTCAGTGTGCCCTGTCTCTGTCTCTCTCTCACATATATATGCATATGTACATGATACATATACATCTGAGTGCAATCTCTACAAATATAATATTCGATACTTTTTCAAACTTGCTTCAGCTGGTTGCCTCTACTTTCTTCTAACACAGCCTTAAGTGTGTCCATAAAAACTATCATCTTCCTGAACTCAGTAAAATAACCTTGATGCAAATTTTAGACAATGGTGGTTTTTTGGGTGGGCTCACATGGAGGGTCCCACGGGGCTTGGGGGTGCCTCTGATGGTTGGTCAGTGCTAGGTGGACATCCCCTGACATGGCTCACCCCTGGAATATCTGTCACTAGACTGTCACTGTCCCCTCCCCTCTACTGGGTCTCTACACTGCTCTTCTTCTTCTTTCTTCTTTGAAAATGAGAGAAGAAGAAATCAAATCTGTACGTCTGGGAAAATAATGAGGCAAGTTGATATCTTATTATTGTCCATGATAATTGGTAGCTATTGACTCACTGGAAGATTATGAGAGCAGATAAAATCTGTGGCTAGGGAAGTTTCTAAGCAATTTACAGTGTTTCAGATGGAGAGCTTGTTTGTATGTTTTTCAAATCTTTGTCATTATTGTTTAGTCGCTCAATTATGTACAACTCTTTGCGACCTCATGGGCTGCAGCACGCCAGGCTTCCCTGTCCTTCACCATCTCCTGGAGCTTTCTCAAACTCGTGTCCATCAAGTTGGTGATGCCATCCAACCATCCCATCCTCTGTTGTCCCTTTTCTCCTCCTGCCCTCAATCTTTCCCAGCTTCAGGGTCTTTCAGATGCTAAGAGAAGAGAGCTGGACTGAGAACGAAAAGCTGGAGCAGCTCCAGAGTGGCTGGGTAGACTTTCTGACTCTTCTCTGGCAGATCTTCTCCAAGTGACAGCACATGACACAAAGCTCCCACTGAGGAAGACCGGCCTGGCCCAGCCCTGCCCAGTGACAGAACAACATGTGTTCATGCCCAATTGGAAGGGGAAAATAAAAGCCTGTCAGTGTGCAGCTTCTGTAGCCCAAAGTTAATCCAGGGTCTTAAACCACCTCACAAGGCCCCAAGGCCAAGGCTGCGCTGGGCAGGGGGCAAGCACTCCTTGCGGGCTGCTGCGTGACTAGCGCATCAGCCGCCAGGGCATCCTGCCCTTCTGTTGCCCAGGCCTCTGGGGGTGGGCCCCTCACTGCACACAGGTCAGGAAATGCAAGCACTTTTTCTCCAGGACTTCTCCTTAATCCATTTAGGGGGTAATCCATGCAGTTCTCCAAGGGAGAGACCTGCCTTCCACAAAGAAGCCACTCTGGTCACCCCTCCTCTCAGTGAGGGCCTTGCCTCGGAAACTGATGGGGGGATAATGTCCCCCCCTCAGGTCCTAGCCAGGTTCAGAATTGCATTTAAATGCTGTTATTTTCTGATACTCAATATTCTCGCTTTCTGCTGCCTGTCATTTTCACCTGTTGTTCTGGTATTCGATTCTTGTCCTAAAAACACTTGGCAAAGCTATCATTTCATTCTGTGATATTTCTTCTTGGTCCCCTCCTAGAGGAAGAAAGTTAAATTCCAATTTAGAAAAGAAGAGGAAAGAATCATTTGAAAAGGTGGACGTACCTCTCAAAGCACTTAGAGTGTGAATTTGTTTCTGAAGCCAGATTTCTGAGTGTTTCAATCACAGGATATCAGATGAGGATGGAGGAGCTCCTGGGATTACTCAGACCACCAATGTGTGGAATCTTAAAAGTCAGGACGAACACCATTTTAGTTTCAATATCCTATCTACGGAGAGACCAGGTAAGGCTGAAGGGAGGAAAGGATAAATAAAAACATCCAGGTCTTCTTTGCACCCAGAAAGATGGTTCTGATGGGGTCAGATAAGTCAAAGCTATGGTTTTTCTAGTAGTCATATACGGATATGAGAGACTGTAAAGAAGGCTGAGCACCAAAGAATTAATGCTTTCTNTCTTCTTCTTCTTTCTTCTTTGAAAATGAGAGAAGAAGAAATCAAATCTGTACGTCTGGGAAAATAATGAGGCAAGTTGATATCTTATTATTGTCCATGATAATTGGTAGCTATTGACTCACTGGAAGATTATGAGAGCAGATAAAATCTGTGGCTAGGGAAGTTTCTAAGCAATTTACAGTGTTTCAGATGGAGAGCTTGTTTGTATGTTTTTCAAATCTTTGTCATTATTGTTTAGTCGCTCAATTATGTACAACTCTTTGCGACCTCATGGGCTGCAGCACGCCAGGCTTCCCTGTCCTTCACCATCTCCTGGAGCTTTCTCAAACTCGTGTCCATCAAGTTGGTGATGCCATCCAACCATCCCATCCTCTGTTGTCCCTTTTCTCCTCCTGCCCTCAATCTTTCCCAGCTTCAGGGTCTTTCAGATGCTAAGAGAAGAGAGCTGGACTGAGAACGAAAAGCTGGAGCAGCTCCAGAGTGGCTGGGTAGACTTTCTGACTCTTCTCTGGCAGATCTTCTCCAAGTGACAGCACATGACACAAAGCTCCCACTGAGGAAGACCGGCCTGGCCCAGCCCTGCCCAGTGACAGAACAACATGTGTTCATGCCCAATTGGAAGGGGAAAATAAAAGCCTGTCAGTGTGCAGCTTCTGTAGCCCAAAGTTAATCCAGGGTCTTAAACCACCTCACAAGGCCCCAAGGCCAAGGCTGCGCTGGGCAGGGGGCAAGCACTCCTTGCGGGCTGCTGCGTGACTAGCGCATCAGCCGCCAGGGCATCCTGCCCTTCTGTTGCCCAGGCCTCTGGGGGTGGGCCCCTCACTGCACACAGGTCAGGAAATGCAAGCACTTTTTCTCCAGGACTTCTCCTTAATCCATTTAGGGGGTAATCCATGCAGTTCTCCAAGGGAGAGACCTGCCTTCCACAAAGAAGCCACTCTGGTCACCCCTCCTCTCAGTGAGGGCCTTGCCTCGGAAACTGATGGGGGGATAATGTCCCCCCCTCAGGTCCTAGCCAGGTTCAGAATTGCATTTAAATGCTGTTATTTTCTGATACTCAATATTCTCGCTTTCTGCTGCCTGTCATTTTCACCTGTTGTTCTGGTATTCGATTCTTGTCCTAAAAACACTTGGCAAAGCTATCATTTCATTCTGTGATATTTCTTCTTGGTCCCCTCCTAGAGGAAGAAAGTTAAATTCCAATTTAGAAAAGAAGAGGAAAGAATCATTTGAAAAGGTGGACGTACCTCTCAAAGCACTTAGAGTGTGAATTTGTTTCTGAAGCCAGATTTCTGAGTGTTTCAATCACAGGATATCAGATGAGGATGGAGGAGCTCCTGGGATTACTCAGACCACCAATGTGTGGAATCTTAAAAGTCAGGACGAACACCATTTTAGTTTCAATATCCTATCTACGGAGAGACCAGGTAAGGCTGAAGGGAGGAAAGGATAAATAAAAACATCCAGGTCTTCTTTGCACCCAGAAAGATGGTTCTGATGGGGTCAGATAAGTCAAAGCTATGGTTTTTCTAGTAGTCATATACGGATATGAGAGACTGTAAAGAAGGCTGAGCACCAAAGAATTAATGCTTTCTAACTGTGGTGTTGGAGAAGACTCTTGAGAGTCCCTTGGACAGCAAGGAGATCAAACCAGTCAATCCTAAAGGAAATCAACCCTGAATATTTGTTGAAATTCACACATTTTTGCAGAAGGTTTCTGCTAAGCTCATGAAGGTTATTGCTAGTCTGAAGAGCAGATGTCACTGTGAAGGATTTTAGTGCTTTTCTAGATATGAGGAGATGCAAGAATAGGGCTCATAAAATCTTCTCCTGAGAACATTTAACTATCTAAAGATCTCTTCTGCCAGTTTTTCCCAGATCACAGAGTGCCTCATTCCTGATCTCCAGCCTGAACTCCTTTCAGAGGTGCTGAAGGTCAGCGGTCATGGTAGCTTGTGATTTAATCTTTGTAGAGGCAGATGGCAAGTGCCAATTTGTAGCTGGCACACAGCACCGTTTTCCTAAGAGGGCAGAGCAGTCCCCACACTGAGGAAGTGCCAGCACTCACTATCTGTCAAAGTGCATCCATTTCAGAGGTAACCTGTCTACTGTCTAAACATTGCTGGTCTTGGAAAAAACACCTTTTCTGATGATAAACACACCCCTGCATCTTCCTGGGGGCAGCTTGGCTCCATGTGCCAAGTGGGCACATGTCTACACGCCCTCAGGGGCAAACATTAAATACTTTGCGAAGGGTTAAGGTCCATGAGGAAGGTCTAAGTACTTTCTGCTGTGAGAAAAATATTCCAGGATGAAGTGATGAAAGGGCGGCTGGGACGCCAGGTGGGCAGTGGGTGAACATCGGCCCCTCCTTTGTGCCGCGATTTGGAAAGCTTCTTGAACAGGGTGAGTACATATTTTGTTGTTGTTGATCAAAGATTTATGCATCTTGGAAAGGATCAGCCTGGATTTTGGGCCGAGAAAGTGAAATGTCTCTCAAGGCATGATTTTGTTTTCTGGACTCTAGAAAATGCTTATGCAAATCCCGCCCCCAGGAGAAGGAAGGAAACAGGGAGGAATATTTGCTAAGATTCATCAGATGGAGCTCATGGTTTCCAGCCCGGTTTTGCCACTATTTCCCCACCCGTCCACCCACCCACTTCCTTCCCCGATCTCAGGAGAGGCACAGTACCCAATTTGGGGTTTCCATATAACACCTGCGAGTGTTGGCAGAGCGCCCCCCCCCTTCTCCTGAAACTGTCATCCAAACACTTTGAGTCAGCGCTTCATGAATGATGCCTCTGAAAAGAGGGGGGAAATCTTTCTGCATCAATGCTGTAGAGCCCTAAAATGTTTGTTTCCAGTTGTCCTAGTCGGTGACCTTTCATCAAATTTTGATAATGCTCTTTAAAAATAAGCCATCAGGGTGTTCAAGCCTGGTGCACTGGGATGACCCTAAAGGATGGGATGGGGAGGGAGGTGGGAGGAGGGGTTCAGGATGGGAGACACATGTACACCCATGGTTGATTCATGTGAATGTATGGGGAAAACCACTAAAATATTGTAAAGTAATTAGCCTCCATTTAAAATAAATAAATTAATTAAACAAATAAGCTGTCAAAGGACTTCTGGCAGTCCAGGGGCTAAGACTCTACCTTCCAAAGCAAGGGGTACAGGTTCGATCCCTAGTTGGGATACTAAAAGCCCACGTGCCTTGTGGTCAAAAAAACAAAAATTAAAAACCATGAAACAGAAGGAATATTGTAACAAATTCAATAAAGACTTTAAAAATGGCCCATATGGAAAAAAAGTCTTTAGAAATTAAAATGTCAAGGACTCACTCTGTTTGACAGGTATGGAGCTCAGCCTAAGAGGTCAGAGGCCCCCACTTCTTGGCTGGAGTCACAGCAATTACACCTACTAGCAATCAGAGATTGTGCTACTGCTGTTTTCCGTGCATGATCTTGCTGACTCCTCAAATGCATGTGGAAAAAGGGTATTTATATAAGAAATAATATAAGTGAAGAATTACTTTAGAAAGGTGAAGGTCAGAGGCATTATGTGACATGATGGAGGTCCCCAGGGCTAGTCCCTAGGGCCTGTCCCTTGGAAGCCCAGACCCTTTCTTCTTGAAGCATGTGGACCCTCCCCTCCCATACGGGCCTCAGCTAAAAGACGAGCCAGGATTCTGAGCCCAAGACCCACACTGAAAGGACGACCATCGTGGTTCAATTATCCAGCAGGTAAGTCTTCCTCACCTTGATACTTGTACCTGGCACCATGCAGGGTACATAGCAAGTGCCTAGGAAATGCACGTAAATGCAATTAAACTGAATTAGCTGTCAATTTTTGCAAAATTCCCAAGTCTTTAGTTCAAGGAAGAAGTTTAACATGTCTAATGAATAGATACTCCTAACGTATAGCAATACTTACTTTGGCCACCTGATGCGAAAAGTTGACTCATTATGTTGGGAAAGATTGAGAGCAGGAAGAATAAGGGGCAACAGAGGATGAGATGGTTGGATGGCATCACCAACTCAATGGATATGAGTTTGAGCAAACTTTGGGAGATAGTGAAGGACACGGAAGCCTGGCATGCTGCAGTCCATGAGGCCGCAAAGAGTTGGACACAACTTAGCAACTGAACAAAAACAATATATAGCAAATATGTTATTGCATCATCTTTTCTCTTTTAATTCACTGACTGTTCAGAATCCATAGGGAAGTCACACATAGGACAAGGGGCTGAGGGGGCTGCTAGGTGAGATCAGGAGCTGGTTCATGCTGGAACTGTCCATCATCACCCAGCTCAAGTTCACCCCTGGTTTTCAAGGGGCACTCCTTGCACGTGTTTTCCTGGTGGCTGATGCTCTGGGCTCTCACACCCACTCCTGTCCTTTCCGCCTGTGGCCACAGTCAGATGTCTGAGGGACCTCAGCCCAACTCCATGTCCAGAACCAGGAGGTTCTGTTTCCTCAAACACCTGGGGAAAGAAGTGGTGCCACCTGCCCCAACTGTCTAAGCTCCCTGGAGCCTCGCGGAGTATGCCTATTCTCTCTTTTATCTCTGGCTGTGCTGAGTCAGAGGTGGTCAATAACTCTGGGGAGTTCCGAGCCCATCATTGCCAACCTGGGCCTTGATGAGTGTGTAGAGACAGAGTCCATCTGGTGTGCCCCTCCATGGCCAGGCACAGGAGGCAGAGAGCGCCCCGCCCACCATGGGCCACAGGAGGCCAGGCCCTGGCACTGCTTCTCCCTCCAGCCAGGTGGGCCTCCGGGGAAATTTCCAGAGCGGGGCAGGAATGACTACAGGAAGACTAAGAGAATCAGATTCCAGGGAGCACAAAGAGGATGAAGGGGTGAGCTCTGGTCGCAGACTGGCTGGTTTAACCTGCAGACTCCTACA
This sequence comes from Raphicerus campestris, assembly GCA_006410735.1. Taxonomy (NCBI): domain Eukaryota; kingdom Metazoa; phylum Chordata; class Mammalia; order Artiodactyla; family Bovidae; genus Raphicerus; species Raphicerus campestris. The sequence goes on from SJYW01034210.1 coordinate 43,165, forward strand.
GCTGTGAGCTGTGCAAACTTGAAGGGCTTCTTCCACCTCTCTGAACCGTTAGCATCCCTCCAGGAAGCTGGAGAGGGTGGGCTCCACCCCCTAAGTTGTTGTGGATATCACAATGAGGTCCTTACTGAAGCACTGGGCACCTACTTCCTATTCAATGGGGACTTCCCAAGCGGCACTAGTGGTAAAGAACCTGCCTGCCAATGCAGGAGACAAGAGACTAGGGTTCAGTTCCCGGGTTGGGAAGATCTCCTGGAGGAGGGCACCACAACCCACTCTAGTATTCTTGCCTGGAGAATCTCCATGGACAGAGGAGCCTGGCGGGCTACAGTCCATGGTGTCACAAAGAGTCAGACACAACTGAAGCGACTAAACATGCATGCCATACTCAATATTCAGAGTCTTGTAGATCATAGCTGGCTTTATAGATTGTAGCTAGATCAAGTAGCTTTTCCATAGCTACTTGCCTTGAGAGATGCATTCAATTCAATTCAATATATTTTATATTATTAAATATATATTAATTTACATGAATAGTATTTCACTATGTAACACAATATATGTTAATATTTTAGTACATTAAAATTAATACATATTCAATATTGATCGAATATATACCTAATGAGTAAATGTTGGGCATCTATTACATGTAAAGCATGGACACCAGTAATGGACTATTTTTTGCACCTCAGCTGACAGAATATTCAGGACAGCTTATTTAAAATTATGGCAGCAAATGATCGCAGATGAATTTGAAAACCAGTTCCAAAATGGGATGGAAGGGTTTGATGACAACTGAAATCTAAAGGATTTAGGGGCAGACTCCCAAAGTGGGTGTGGGCACCAGGACTCCGTGAGATGAACCCCTAGTTGATGTGTGGGGCAAGATCGTCTCGTCCATCATGGAGTTTCTGCTCAGAGTCATTCATCACAATATAAAATATTTATGGAAAAAGAAACTTTATACAAATCTTTTCTCTCCTCCAAGGACTTAAAAGGCACAGTCTCCCCAACATCAAACATTTCTGTGAAAAATTAAAAATTCAGTCAATCAACCAGCTGTTTCTAAATATACAAAAATATGGTACAAATCATCTAAATGTTGCACTTTGGGGTTGGAGAAATACATCATTTAGACACAGCCTAAAGCACATCACGCACACGGTTCATGAAGTACACAGCCTTCCTGAGGAATAAAGAGAAACACATCCGCAGCAAAATTTTCCCTGCAGGCGACTCAAGTCCACACATGAGCTCAGAGCACACCCATGGAGGATGTGAGCCTGGGCACGGGGGCTGGGCAGCAAGCCTGAACCTTCTCTGGGGTCCCTGCATCTACAGGGTTCAGGATCAGGCAGAGTGAGCGTTCGTCTTATCTTCTGACTCCATCATCTTGTCACCGTCAGGTCCAGTGGTGAAGACAGGCGCCCTGAGAGAGGTGAGAACTTAAAAATGCCTGCTCACCTTGGGCACCGAGAAAGCCGCCTTCACACCCAGAATGCCTCCCCAGGTGCTGCCCCTGGTCCGAGGCTGAATTAGGGGAGCTGCAGCCTGCGAGCTCCTCAGGTCACCTGTGCACTCAGTGATCTCAGTGGTGAAGATGCCGATGTCTCAGACTCAAGCTTCAGATTGATATGCTGGCAGGTGGGTGATGAAGGTCAAAGAGGACAGGCTTGTATGTGGTACACGTATGCAAAGGAATATTACTCAGCCATAAAAAGGAATGGAACTGGATCATTTGCAGAGAAGTGGATGGACCTAGAGACTATCATACAGAGGGAAGTAAGTCAGAAAGAGCAAAACAAATACCGTATATTAACACATGTATGTGGAATCTAGAAAAATGGTATAGATGAACTTACCTGCAAAGTAGAAGTAGAGACAGAGATGTAGAAAACAAATGCATGGACCTNAACTGAAGCGACTAAACATGCATGCCATACTCAATATTCAGAGTCTTGTAGATCATAGCTGGCTTTATAGATTGTAGCTAGATCAAGTAGCTTTTCCATAGCTACTTGCCTTGAGAGATGCATTCAATTCAATTCAATATATTTTATATTATTAAATATATATTAATTTACATGAATAGTATTTCACTATGTAACACAATATATGTTAATATTTTAGTACATTAAAATTAATACATATTCAATATTGATCGAATATATACCTAATGAGTAAATGTTGGGCATCTATTACATGTAAAGCATGGACACCAGTAATGGACTATTTTTTGCACCTCAGCTGACAGAATATTCAGGACAGCTTATTTAAAATTATGGCAGCAAATGATCGCAGATGAATTTGAAAACCAGTTCCAAAATGGGATGGAAGGGTTTGATGACAACTGAAATCTAAAGGATTTAGGGGCAGACTCCCAAAGTGGGTGTGGGCACCAGGACTCCGTGAGATGAACCCCTAGTTGATGTGTGGGGCAAGATCGTCTCGTCCATCATGGAGTTTCTGCTCAGAGTCATTCATCACAATATAAAATATTTATGGAAAAAGAAACTTTATACAAATCTTTTCTCTCCTCCAAGGACTTAAAAGGCACAGTCTCCCCAACATCAAACATTTCTGTGAAAAATTAAAAATTCAGTCAATCAACCAGCTGTTTCTAAATATACAAAAATATGGTACAAATCATCTAAATGTTGCACTTTGGGGTTGGAGAAATACATCATTTAGACACAGCCTAAAGCACATCACGCACACGGTTCATGAAGTACACAGCCTTCCTGAGGAATAAAGAGAAACACATCCGCAGCAAAATTTTCCCTGCAGGCGACTCAAGTCCACACATGAGCTCAGAGCACACCCATGGAGGATGTGAGCCTGGGCACGGGGGCTGGGCAGCAAGCCTGAACCTTCTCTGGGGTCCCTGCATCTACAGGGTTCAGGATCAGGCAGAGTGAGCGTTCGTCTTATCTTCTGACTCCATCATCTTGTCACCGTCAGGTCCAGTGGTGAAGACAGGCGCCCTGAGAGAGGTGAGAACTTAAAAATGCCTGCTCACCTTGGGCACCGAGAAAGCCGCCTTCACACCCAGAATGCCTCCCCAGGTGCTGCCCCTGGTCCGAGGCTGAATTAGGGGAGCTGCAGCCTGCGAGCTCCTCAGGTCACCTGTGCACTCAGTGATCTCAGTGGTGAAGATGCCGATGTCTCAGACTCAAGCTTCAGATTGATATGCTGGCAGGTGGGTGATGAAGGTCAAAGAGGACAGGCTTGTATGTGGTACACGTATGCAAAGGAATATTACTCAGCCATAAAAAGGAATGGAACTGGATCATTTGCAGAGAAGTGGATGGACCTAGAGACTATCATACAGAGGGAAGTAAGTCAGAAAGAGCAAAACAAATACCGTATATTAACACATGTATGTGGAATCTAGAAAAATGGTATAGATGAACTTACCTGCAAAGTAGAAGTAGAGACAGAGATGTAGAAAACAAATGCATGGACCTCAAGGGGGAAAGAGGGGAGTTGAGATGAACTGGGAGACTGGTACTGATGTGTGTGTGTGTGTGTGTGTGTGTGTGTGTATGCTAATGATACTATGTATAAAATAACTAGTAAGAACCTGCTGTAAAGCACAGGGAACTCTAATCAATGATCTCTGGTGACCTAAATGGGAAGGCAATCCAAGAAAGAGGAGATATATGTAGACATATAACTGATTCACGTTGTTGTACAGCAGAAACTAACACGACATTGTAAAGCAATTATACTCCAATTAAAAAAAAAAAAAAGAAGAGGACAGATTTCTTTGAGAGGTTTGCCTGCACTTAATCTTTACACCAGGCTTCCCAGATGGCGCTAGTAGTGAAGGCCCAGCCTGCCAATGCAGGAGACGCAAGAGACGCAGATTCAATCCCTGGTCAGGAAGATCCCCCCTGGAGGAAGGCATGGCAACCCACTCCAGTATTCTTGCCTGGAGAATCCATGGACAGAGGAGCCTGGCGGGCTACGACATGGGGTCACAAAGAGTCAAACACAACTTAGGGACTAAATAACAACAACACACAATACTTAACACAAAAGTGTGGGGGAATTGTGTAGGTGTCTTGCCATTGACTGCACTTGGAGAGACCCAGCTTTGTCTCGCATTGTCGTCATCGCAAGCTTCTGGGGCCATGGGGGTCTTTGATTTAGGATCATACAGTCCAGTTGGAAGTGGACCTGGTCTGGCCCCAAACCTCTGGACTGTGCTGTGCTGCCCAGGCCATCCCCTAGCCTGGAAAGAATATAGTAAGTGTGGTGGGTGTGGGAGTGACAGGGACAAGCACCCCAGCCCCCAGCCCCCAGATTCAGGGCTGAGGCAGCAGGTGAATTTAGGGTGCCCCTACCCAGCCAGGTCTGGGTCTAACCCACATGGGAACACAGGAAGGCTGGGAGACAGACTGCCTAGAAATCCAGAGTCCTGAGGCGGCTGATGCCCAGATGGTCCCCACACAGCACCCTGTACTTGTTCCAGCCCTATTCTTGGACACTGTCTTCCACTTCCAAGTTCCCTGCTGCCCAGGCCTCCTGATTTTGACTGTCCATCTGCCAAACCCCCTCCTTGAATGTCTGCCCCAGCGATTACCTGGGGAGTACACTCAGAGGCTCACCTGCGGGTCAGAGCTGCACCCACCCCAGACTCTGTTCCTCTCTAGACTCCCCCTCTAGACTGTGTTCCAGTTGCATTCCTCTGGCCTTTAGCCTTGTGTCCTGGAGCTTCTCAGCCTGGCCATGACTGTTTCTGACACCACATACCCGATGTGGGTACAAAAATGCACAAAAACCCATCCAGACAAGTGTTCTTTCCAATGTGTTTATCCGCTGGACCAACCTGTACCTCTGAGATTAAATGAAGCCCTGGGCATAGGAAGTGGCAGGTAACGTAAACAGAGGTGGGAGCAGGATGGCAGAATTTCTTATTCTGGGTTGTGTGTCTCTGTGGCTCTGCTGTTTCGCCTGTGTTTGGATGTCTGGGCAAGAATTCGTCAAGTTGCATGCTTATTACTGCATTCGTGGCTTCTGTTGCGTCAGGCATTTTCAGGAAGCATTACAGGTATAATTTCAGATTAATAAAACTGGAGACCAAGTTGACCCAGTGGACATAATTTACTTTTCAGAAAGCTTCTGATAAGGCTGCTCAGGAAAGTCTATTAAGGAAAACAACCAACCATACGGTAGCGAGTCAAGTCTTATAGAATCCGAAGGAGCTGAACCAGATGAAGAGATTCACGACAACCCGGCTGTATCACACTGTTTACCCAAAATACGTGGGCAACTGGAACAGAAGAAATGTTTAAAAATAATAACCCTTGAGTTTCCATCAGTCCTGATTGTTATTGTTCAGTGGCTAAGTCATGTTCAGCTCTTTGCCACCTGATGGACTGCAACTAGCCAGGCTTCACTGTCTCCCGGAGTTTGCTCAAACTCATGTCCATTGAGTCGGTGATGCCATCCAGCCATCTCATCCTCTGTCGCCCCTTCTCCTCCTGCCCTCAGTCTTTCCCAGCATCGGGATCTTTTCCAGTGAATCGGCTCTTCACATCAGGTGGCCAAAGTATTGGAGCTGCAGCTGCAGCAAGCTGATTGTCTCTAAAGAGAAACAGACAGGGACCCCTGAAGTGCAGCTGATGTTGGAAGAAGGAAGATGCTTGAGGGTTGGGTGGGAAGGAATGGAGGCGGATGCTTAGGCATGGACCGGGAAGAACAGCCAGAGTCTGGGTTGGTAGTCCTGGATTGTTTTGCTCAAGCTCTAGATAAAGTTCCTCAGGGAAACAGCACTTTAAGGGGGGGAAGTGAGCCCATTCCTCCCCCTAAACAAACCCCAAGCCCACAAGCAGAGCCAGCTACCTTGGGGTAGGCCTGGGAGCCCCTGTGTTCTGCTCCTCCACACACCTGTGGGAGGTAGGGGGAGGCAGAGTCTCCAGGACCACATGGGATAAGGCCAGCTGCCCCCAGTGGCCTTTGGTCTGGGGGTCCTTTGTCTTTGTAGATGTTACAAGCACTGTTTTTCACTGAAATGGCCGGATGCTCTCATGAAAAGACCCCTTATTGCCTGTTTGTTAATTTCATCCTGAACAGCACAGCTTAGCTCCCTAACCAGCCCCTTGGGGGCCCCGTATTTGGGAGTTAACTTAAGAGGCACAGGTTCAATCCCTGGGTCAGGAAGATTCCTTGGAGGAGGGGATGCCAACCCACTCCAGTAGTCTTGCCTGGAGAATCCCATGGACAGAGAAGACTGACGGGCTACAGTCCATAGGGTCATGAAAGAGTTGGACAGAATTAAAGTGACTTAACATGGATTGATTGAGGTGGACAAATGCACTGTCCTTGACCCCCTGATAGATGCAGGTCCAGTGGGGAGTGGGGCAGCAACGTAGTGTGGAGATAAGGGGAAGGGGACCTGCCACCCACCATGAACTGTGTGACTGCGGAACTCACAGACCTGAATTTTCACCTGTAAGTGGGAATTCTTGGCTCGAGTCTCTCACAAAGATCATGGGAAAAAATAAATGAACCCTCTCACGGAAGTGTACAAAAGCAGTCTTTAAAGTTAAATCATTAGATGAAAGCCATGTGACTGTATGGTAAACTCAGAGGAGAATGCTTCTCTGTAGAATGATTGATTTAATAATAGTGTCTAGCCCTCACTGAGTGCGTGCGGTGTGTTACATATTGCTCACTGGCTGGACGCCCCTAATCTCCTTTAATCCTCACAGAAACTTTTGCAAAACCACACTGGATACACAAAGAAGAAAGAGAAGCTGAGAAATGGGCTCCAGGCTGTGGAACTAATTGGCAGGAACAAAATTTCCACGGGGACAGTCAAATTCGACATGAGCCACCATTCTCCACAGCAAATGTTTAGCATAATCAATATATTAACACCTATAACCTTATAATTTCATATAACATTCAGTTCAGTTCAGTCGCTCAGTCGTGTCTGACTCTTTGCGACCCCATGAATTGCAGCACGCCAGGCCTCCCTGTCCATCACCAACTCCCTGAGTTCACTCAAACTCATGTCCATTGAGTTGGTGATGCCATCCAGCCATCTCATCCTCTGTCATCCCCTTCTCCTCCTGCCTCCAATCCCTCCCAGCATCAGAGTCTTTTCCAATGAGTCAACTCTTCACATGAGGTGGCCAAAGTACTGGAGTTTCAGCTTTAGCATCAGTCTTTCCAAAGAACACCCAGGGCTGATCTCCTTCAGAATGGACTGGTTGGATCTCATTGCAGTCCAAGGGACTCTCAAGAGTCTTCAACACCACAGTTTAAAAGCATCAATTCTTCGGCGCTCAGCTTTCTTCACAGTCCAACTTTCACATCCACATAACTTGTGTATATATATATTACCATGCCGTAAGAGATAACATTATTGACATTGTTGTTTAATTGCTCAGTTTTATGCCCAACTCTTTGCAACCCCATGGGCTACCGCACAAGCTCCTCTGTCCTCCACTGTCTCCCACAGTTGGCTCAAATTTGTGTCCAGTGAGTTGGTGATGCCATCCAACCATCTCATCCTCTGTCTCCCGCTTCTTTTTTTGCTTTCAGCATTCCCAGCATCAGGGTCTCTTCCAATGAGTCAGCTCTTTGCATCAGGTGGCCAAAGTATGGCTCTCCCAGCATCAGTCCTTCCAATGAATATTCAGGGTTGATTTCATTTTGGATTGACTGGCTTGATCTCCTTGCAGTCAAAGAGACTCTCAAGAGTCTTCTCTTTCCTTTTGTTTTGATTGCTAAGTCATTTCAGTCATGTCTGACTCTGTGCGACCCCATAGACGGGAGCCTGTCCCTGGGATTCTCCAGGCAAAAACACTGGAGTGGGTTGCCATTTCCTTCTCCAATGCATGAAAGCGAAAGGTGAAAGTGAAGTCACTCAGCTATATCCGACTTAGCGACCCCACAGACTGCAGCCTACCAGGCTCCCCCATCCATGGGATTTTCGAGGCAAGAATACTGGAGTGGGGTGCCATTGCCTGATTAGAGACATACAAATAAGCTCGTAAAATAATAAATCCTCATACAATTGTGAAATATGATACCATCAATTTTAAAGGCAGTAATTGTTAAGTAAAATTTCAGCCTATAATAAAAATTCTAGTATCAGAAATGTAAAGTTAGAGGATCTTCCCTGGAGGTCTAGTGGTTAAGAATATGAACTTCCACTGCAGGGGACGTGGGTTCGATCCCTGGTCAGGAAAGTCCTGCATATTACACCGGGCAGCCAGAAAAAAAATGTAAAATAGTCAGTACTAGCATTTCTATTACATATAAGGAATCTAAATACAGATTGTTACCATATTTTGTGACTATTAAATAAAGCATGCCACAGTAGTTCTTTAGGTTGATCTTATATCTTTAGGTTGTCCAGATAAAAAATATCTTTAGGAAATGAGAAACTGCCTTTTTTCTACTTGAGCTTTTGGGTGTTTTCCTAAAGTGTTAGAATAAGATTATTTCCCGCACTTTCTGAACATCTTCTATCTGAGTTAAAATGCTTATTAAAAGGTAAGCATTTTGGAGGCTAATAACCACAGGATAAGGAGAGAATGTATTATAGTCGCCCACTTGAGGAATTGACACTTTTTTTCCCTGTTAAATTTTTCATGGAATTCCTGCTAATAGGGCAACAGGTATCCTACAGCAGAACCAGGAGATAAAATAGATACAGAAAGTTATTCAATTAGTGATTGGAAGGAAAGAGGTGATCGAGCATTCAGTGACTCCTGGAAACTCTCCTCGATGGACAAATGCAAGTGAGGTTAACTCACTGGTTTTGACCAAGTTAAGAAATGTGAATTCTAATTAGGGAGTTTATGATATCAGTGAGACTCCAAAACAACAAACCTCATTGCCTCCCTGATGGCGGAGAATTGGCAGAACCGACGCACCACTGGTGAGTATGAGGTGTGTGTGCTTCCCAAGTGGTGCTAGTGGTAAAGAACATGCCTACTGATGCAGGAGATGTAAGAGACTTGGGTTCAATCCCAAGTTGGGAAGATCCTCTGGAGAAGGGCATGGCAACCCACATCAGTATTCTTGCCTGGAAAATCCCATAGACAGAGGAGCTTGGCAGGCTACAGTCCAGTGGGTCGAAAAGAGTTGGACATGACTGAAGCGACTTAGCACGCATGCATATATGTGCCTGTATGCCTGCGTATTCACACATGTGGAGAAAACCCCAATGCATGAACCCAGGGGAGACTTCAGGACAGAGTCAAGTTCTTCCTTCTCCACTTTCCGATAAAAGGGAGAAACTGGAGAGAGACTCACTTCCCTCCTCCTTGCTTGCGAATCCGGTATTTCTGGCACAACAGAGAGAATACAATCCTTGTGCATGAAACCTAGTTCTCTCTATAGAATTTATCTGTGTCGTGTGTCACAGTCTATTACGGGTTTGTGTGGGGCTGGATCCGATGAAATACCCTGAATCCAAGTCAGCCTTCAGCATATGAAAATATTGGCTTGGATGTGATACCTCGGTAATGAATATAATGCAGAATAATGAACAGTAGCCAAAAAGAGAAACGATGTAAAGCCAATCAAAGGAAGGGCAGATGTTTAAAGAGTCTTTTGCTATTCAAGATTGTGATCCAACAAAAGCAATTATGTTCCTGCTTTCTCGATTTCCAAACAGGAGAGCGGCACATTGAGGGTTTCCAAGGCTCTCGCCCCATCTCTACTTGATGCACTGGGTGAGACAATTGAGGTGTTGTTGTAGCCGGCGGCAACCAGTGCCAAGCGGGGCTTAGAATTTGGGACAGTGAGTTGACGATGCTTCAAACCATGCAGATAACCTACCTACATTCAGAGACCGCCTGAGGGTGTGTACATGTAGATACACAAACACCAGGCTGCCGATCACGCTCTGCTTTCCACCGGATAAAGGAATCACAAAAACAAAAAACAGAAGTTTCCCTAGTGGTGCAGTGGATAAGAATCTGCCTGTCAATGCAGGAAGGAGAGACGGGTTTGATCCCTAGTCTGGGAAGATTCCACATGCCGTGAAGCAACTAAGCCTGTGCACCACAACTACCGTGCCTGTGCTCTAGAGCCTGGGAGCCACAAATACCGAGCCCACGGGCCCCAGCTACTGAAGCCCAGGAGGCTAGAGCCCGTGCTGCACCGCAAGAAGCGCAAGAGGGTAGACTCTGCACCCAGAGAGTAGACCCGCTCGCCACAACTAGAGAAGCATGCACAGCAACAAAGACCCAGAACAGCCTAAGTAAATAAATCTTGAAAACAAAGACAAAGCTGTAGATCCATCCACAAGTGGAAAGGATAGTAAGGCGTTGGTCTACAAGTCAAGGAAGAGGTGGCCTAGGCCGCTGTCAGAAATGAGAGAACCTCCCCGTTGGAGTTTCTGATGTCTCTGGGGCCCCTGACTCTGACTCTCAGGCTTTGCACCAGCGGAGGGCTGGAGAAAATAAAAGCGCTTTGGGTTTGCGCATCTCTCAAGCGAGAGCCATAAAATATGGATATGCATACGTTGGGTTACACATTAGCAACTGACAACTGCACATCAAAAAAAAAAAA
>SJYW01034210.1:53906-65968 GCA_006410735.1 Raphicerus campestris
AAAAAAAAAAAAAAGAAGAGGACAGATTTCTTTGAGAGGTTTGCCTGCACTTAATCTTTACACCAGGCTTCCCAGATGGCGCTAGTAGTGAAGGCCCAGCCTGCCAATGCAGGAGACGCAAGAGACGCAGATTCAATCCCTGGTCAGGAAGATCCCCCCTGGAGGAAGGCATGGCAACCCACTCCAGTATTCTTGCCTGGAGAATCCATGGACAGAGGAGCCTGGCGGGCTACGACATGGGGTCACAAAGAGTCAAACACAACTTAGGGACTAAATAACAACAACACACAATACTTAACACAAAAGTGTGGGGGAATTGTGTAGGTGTCTTGCCATTGACTGCACTTGGAGAGACCCAGCTTTGTCTCGCATTGTCGTCATCGCAAGCTTCTGGGGCCATGGGGGTCTTTGATTTAGGATCATACAGTCCAGTTGGAAGTGGACCTGGTCTGGCCCCAAACCTCTGGACTGTGCTGTGCTGCCCAGGCCATCCCCTAGCCTGGAAAGAATATAGTAAGTGTGGTGGGTGTGGGAGTGACAGGGACAAGCACCCCAGCCCCCAGCCCCCAGATTCAGGGCTGAGGCAGCAGGTGAATTTAGGGTGCCCCTACCCAGCCAGGTCTGGGTCTAACCCACATGGGAACACAGGAAGGCTGGGAGACAGACTGCCTAGAAATCCAGAGTCCTGAGGCGGCTGATGCCCAGATGGTCCCCACACAGCACCCTGTACTTGTTCCAGCCCTATTCTTGGACACTGTCTTCCACTTCCAAGTTCCCTGCTGCCCAGGCCTCCTGATTTTGACTGTCCATCTGCCAAACCCCCTCCTTGAATGTCTGCCCCAGCGATTACCTGGGGAGTACACTCAGAGGCTCACCTGCGGGTCAGAGCTGCACCCACCCCAGACTCTGTTCCTCTCTAGACTCCCCCTCTAGACTGTGTTCCAGTTGCATTCCTCTGGCCTTTAGCCTTGTGTCCTGGAGCTTCTCAGCCTGGCCATGACTGTTTCTGACACCACATACCCGATGTGGGTACAAAAATGCACAAAAACCCATCCAGACAAGTGTTCTTTCCAATGTGTTTATCCGCTGGACCAACCTGTACCTCTGAGATTAAATGAAGCCCTGGGCATAGGAAGTGGCAGGTAACGTAAACAGAGGTGGGAGCAGGATGGCAGAATTTCTTATTCTGGGTTGTGTGTCTCTGTGGCTCTGCTGTTTCGCCTGTGTTTGGATGTCTGGGCAAGAATTCGTCAAGTTGCATGCTTATTACTGCATTCGTGGCTTCTGTTGCGTCAGGCATTTTCAGGAAGCATTACAGGTATAATTTCAGATTAATAAAACTGGAGACCAAGTTGACCCAGTGGACATAATTTACTTTTCAGAAAGCTTCTGATAAGGCTGCTCAGGAAAGTCTATTAAGGAAAACAACCAACCATACGGTAGCGAGTCAAGTCTTATAGAATCCGAAGGAGCTGAACCAGATGAAGAGATTCACGACAACCCGGCTGTATCACACTGTTTACCCAAAATACGTGGGCAACTGGAACAGAAGAAATGTTTAAAAATAATAACCCTTGAGTTTCCATCAGTCCTGATTGTTATTGTTCAGTGGCTAAGTCATGTTCAGCTCTTTGCCACCTGATGGACTGCAACTAGCCAGGCTTCACTGTCTCCCGGAGTTTGCTCAAACTCATGTCCATTGAGTCGGTGATGCCATCCAGCCATCTCATCCTCTGTCGCCCCTTCTCCTCCTGCCCTCAGTCTTTCCCAGCATCGGGATCTTTTCCAGTGAATCGGCTCTTCACATCAGGTGGCCAAAGTATTGGAGCTGCAGCTGCAGCAAGCTGATTGTCTCTGAAGAGAAACAGACAGGGACCCCTGAAGTGCAGCTGATGTTGGAAGAAGGAAGATGCTTGAGGGTTGGGTGGGAAGGAATGGAGGCGGATGCTTAGGCATGGACCGGGAAGAACAGCCAGAGTCTGGGTTGGTAGTCCTGGATTGTTTTGCTCAAGCTCTAGATAAAGTTCCTCAGGGAAACAGCACTTTAAGGGGGGGAAGTGAGCCCATTCCTCCCCCTAAACAAACCCCAAGCCCACAAGCAGAGCCAGCCACCTTGGGGTAGGCCTGGGAGCCCCTGTGTTCTGCTCCTCCACACACCTGTGGGAGGTAGGGGGAGGCAGAGTCTCCAGGACCACATGGGATAAGGCCAGCTGCCCCCAGTGGCCTTTGGTCTGGGGGTCCTTTGTCTTTGTAGATGTTACAAGCACTGTTTTTCACTGAAATGGCCGGATGCTCTCATGAAAAGACCCCTTATTGCCTGTTTGTTAATTTCATCCTGAACAGCACAGCTTAGCTCCCTAACCAGCCCCTTGGGGGCCCCGTATTTGGGAGTTAACTTAAGAGGCACAGGTTCAATCCCTGGGTCAGGAAGATTCCTTGGAGGAGGGTATGCCAACCCACTCCAGTAGTCTTGCCTGGAGAATCCCATGGACAGAGAAGACTGACGGGCTACAGTCCATAGGGTCATGAAAGAGTTGGACAGAATTAAAGTGACTTAACATGGATTGATTGAGGTGGACAAATGCACTGTCCTTGACCCCCTGATAGATGCAGGTCCAGTGGGGAGTGGGGCAGCAACGTAGTGTGGAGATAAGGGGAAGGGGACCTGCCACCCACCATGAACTGTGTGACTGCGGAACTCACAGACCTGAATTTTCACCTGTAAGTGGGAATTCTTGGCTCGAGTCTCTCACAAAGATCATGGGAAAAAATAAATGAACCCTCTCACGGAAGTGTACAAAAGCAGTCTTTAAAGTTAAATCATTAGATGAAAGCCATGTGACTGTATGGTAAACTCAGAGGAGAATGCTTCTCTGTAGAATGATTGATTTAATAATAGTGTCTAGCCCTCACTGAGTGCGTGCGGTGTGTTACATATTGCTCACTGGCTGGACGCCCCTAATCTCCTTTAATCCTCACAGAAACTTTTGCAAAACCACACTGGATACACAAAGAAGAAAGAGAAGCTGAGAAATGGGCTCCAGGCTGTGGAACTAATTGGCAGGAACAAAATTTCCACGGGGACAGTCAAATTCGACATGAGCCACCATTCTCCACAGCAAATGTTTAGCATAATCAATATATTAACACCTATAACCTTATAATTTCATATAACATTCAGTTCAGTTCAGTCGCTCAGTCGTGTCTGACTCTTTGCGACCCCATGAATTGCAGCACGCCAGGCCTCCCTGTCCATCACCAACTCCCTGAGTTCACTCAAACTCATGTCCATTGAGTTGGTGATGCCATCCAGCCATCTCATCCTCTGTCATCCCCTTCTCCTCCTGCCTCCAATCCCTCCCAGCATCAGAGTCTTTTCCAATGAGTCAACTCTTCACATGAGGTGGCCAAAGTACTGGAGTTTCAGCTTTAGGATCAGTCTTTCCAAAGAACACCCAGGGCTGATCTCCTTCAGAATGGACTGGTTGGATCTCATTGCAGTCCAAGGGACTCTCAAGAGTCTTCAACACCACAGTTTAAAAGCATCAATTCTTCGGCGCTCAGCTTTCTTCACAGTCCAACTTTCACATCCACATAACTTGTGTATATATATATTACCATGCCGTAAGAGATAACATTATTGACATTGTTGTTTAATTGCTCAGTTATGCCCAACTCTTTGCAACCCCATGGGCTACCGCACAAGCTCCTCTGTCCTCCACTGTCTCCCACAGTTGGCTCAAATTTGTGTCCAGTGAGTTGGTGATGCCATCCAACCATCTCATCCTCTGTCTCCCGCTTCTTTTTTTGCTTTCAGCATTCCCAGCATCAGGGTCTCTTCCAATGAGTCAGCTCTTTGCATCAGGTGGCCAAAGTATGGCTCTCCCAGCATCAGTCCTTCCAATGAATATTCAGGGTTGATTTCATTTTGGATTGACTGGCTTGATCTCCTTGCAGTCAAAGAGACTCTCAAGAGTCTTCTCTTTCCTTTTGTTTTGATTGCTAAGTCACTTCAGTCATGTCTGACTCTGTGCGACCCCATAGACGGGAGCCTGTCCCTGGGATTCTCCAGGCAAAAACACTGGAGTGGGTTGCCATTTCCTTCTCCAATGCATGAAAGCGAAAGGTGAAAGTGAAGTCACTCAGCTATATCCGACTTAGCGACCCCACAGACTGCAGCCTACCAGGCTCCCCCATCCATGGGATTTTCGAGGCAAGAATACTGGAGTGGGGTGCCATTGCCTGATTAGAGACATACAAATAAGCTCGTAAAATAATAAATCCTCATACAATTGTGAAATATGATACCATCAATTTTAAAGGCAGTAATTGTTAAGTAAAATTTCAGCCTATAATAAAAATTCTAGTATCAGAAATGTAAAGTTAGAGGATCTTCCCTGGAGGTCTAGTGGTTAAGAATATGAACTTCCACTGCAGGGGACGTGGGTTCGATCCCTGGTCAGGAAAGTCCTGCATATTACACCGGGCAGCCAGAAAAAAAATGTAAAATAGTCAGTACTAGCATTTCTATTACATATAAGGAATCTAAATACAGATTGTTACCATATTTTGTGACTATTAAATAAAGCATGCCACAGTAGTTCTTTAGGTTGATCTTATATCTTTAGGTTGTCCAGATAAAAAATATCTTTAGGAAATGAGAAACTGCCTTTTTTCTACTTGAGCTTTTGGGTGTTTTCCTAAAGTGTTAGAATAAGATTATTTCCCGCACTTTCTGAACATCTTCTATCTGAGTTAAAATGCTTATTAAAAGGTAAGCATTTTGGAGGCTAATAACCACAGGATAAGGAGAGAATGTATTATAGTCGCCCACTTGAGGAATTGACACTTTTTTTTCCTGTTAAATTTTTCATGGAATTCCTGCTAATAGGGCAACAGGTATCCTACAGCAGAACCAGGAGATAAAATAGATACAGAAAGTTATTCAATTAGTGATTGGAAGGAAAGAGGTGATCGAGCATTCAGTGACTCCTGGAAACTCTCCTCGATGGACAAATGCAAGTGAGGTTAACTCACTGGTTTTGACCAAGTTAAGAAATGTGAATTCTAATTAGGGAGTTTATGATATCAGTGAGACTCCAAAACAACAAACCTCATTGCCTCCCTGATGGCGGAGAATTGGCAGAACCGACGCACCACTGGTGAGTATGAGGTGTGTGTGCTTCCCAAGTGATGCTAGTGGTAAAGAATATGCCTACTGATGCAGGAGATGTAAGAGACTTGGGTTCAATCCCAAGTTGGGAAGATCCTCTGGAGAAGGGCATGGCAACCCACACCAGTATTCTTGCCTGGAAAATCCCATAGACAGAGGAGCTTGGCAGGCTACAGTCCAGTGGGTCGAAAAGAGTTGGACATGACTGAAGCGACTTAGCACGCATGCATATATGTGCCTGTATGCCTGCGTATTCACACATGTGGAGAAAACCCCAATGCATGAACCCAGGGGAGACTTCAGGACAGAGTCAAGTTCTTCCTTCTCCACTTTCCGATAAAAGGGAGAAACTGGAGAGAGACTCACTTCCCTCCTCCTTGCTTGCGAATCCGGTATTTCTGGCACAACAGAGAGAATACAATCCTTGTGCATGAAACCTAGTTCTCTCTATAGAATTTATCTGTGTCATGTGTCACAGTCTATTACGGGTTTGTGTGGGGCTGGATCCAATGAAATACCCTGAATCCAAGTCAGCCTTCAGCATATGAAAATATTGGCTTGGATGTGATACCTCGGTAATGAATATAATGCAGAATAATGAACAGTAGCCAAAAAGAGAAACGATGTAAAGCCAATCAAAGGAAGGGCAGATGTTTAAAGAGTCTTTTGCTATTCAAGATTGTGATCCAACAAAAGCAATTATGTTCCTGCTTTCTCGATTTCCAAACAGGAGAGCGGCACATTGAGGGTTTCCAAGGCTCTCGCCCCATCTCTACTTGATGCACTGGGTGAGACAATTGAGGTGTTGTTGTAGCCGGCGGCAACCAGTGCCAAGCGGGGCTTAGAATTTGGGACAGTGAGTTGACGATGCTTCAAACCATGCAGATAACCTACCTACATTCAGAGACCGCCTGAGGGTGTGTACATGTAGATACACAAACACCAGGCTGCCGATCACGCTCTGCTTTCCACCGGATAAAGGAATCACAAAAACAAAAAACAGAAGTTTCCCTAGTGGTGCAGTGGATAAGAATCTGCCTGTCAATGCAGGAAGGAGAGACGGGTTTGATCCCTAGTCTGGGAAGATTCCACATGCCGTGAAGCAACTAAGCCTGTGCACCACAACTACCGTGCCTGTGCTCTAGAGCCTGGGAGCCACAAATACCGAGCCCACGGGCCCCAGCTACTGAAGCCCAGGAGGCTAGAGCCCGTGCTGCACCGCAAGAAGCGCAAGAGGGTAGACTCTGCACCCAGAGAGTAGACCCGCTCGCCACAACTAGAGAAGCATGCACAGCAACAAAGACCCAGAACAGCCTAAGTAAATAAATCTTGAAAACAAAGACAAAGCTGTAGATCCATCCACAAGTGGAAAGGATAGTAAGGCGTTGGTCTACAAGTCAAGGAAGAGGTGGCCTAGGCCGCTGTCAGAAATGAGAGAACCTCCCCGTTGGAGTTTCTGATGTCTCTGGGGCCCCTGACTCTGACTCTCAGGCTTTGCACCAGCGGAGGGCTGGAGAAAATAAAAGCGCTTTGGGTTTGCGCATCTCTCAAGCGAGAGCCATAAAATATGGATATGCATACGTTGGGTTACACATTAGCAACTGACAACTGCACATCAAAAAAAAAAAAAGGTGTCCTTCCTCAGTGCAGAACGTGACGGAAGAATCCGGAACGGGTAAAGAAAAAAGAGCCGTGCACGGGAGAACCGTTTCATTTCATTCCTTATATGTACAAACATGAATAATTTGACATGATGTTTAGACAGTTTCTCCCTAACTTAAGTCTTTTAATTAAAATGAAAGGAAGGAAATATGCTTTAAATATGAATGCGGGAAGGTGTGGGCTGGCACACTTGCCCACGTGCCCCTCTCCCTCCGTCTTTCGAGAACACAATAAACTCTCGTCTTCCCCTGCTGTCTTTTCATAATGTTTACGGCTGTTGTAGGCACCACATAACCCGTGCTGTTTGTGATGCTCCTCATATTAGGTGAGAGCCCGTCCCTTTTTCTGCTATTTACTTTTGTGGCAAATCAGTCAATGTATTTTCCTCCACTTGCCAGGCAATAACGCAGGGCTGCCTGTGGCCGTAAAGGTAAATGCTAACTTTTCAACCAGTGCCAAACGGCATGCCCCCGGGCTGAGCACCGAGTGAATGAAAGGAGTATATTCTGGGCTGAAAAATGGGCTAGGATGTTAGCTCTCATAAATTACATGATTATTAAAATGCTGCGCAGTCCAGCCCATATGATTTCATTTTACCTTCTGCTGGCTCCCCGTTGACTGCTCCACTTTGTTTTCCGTGCGCTTAACTTGGGAAATGCTAAACAAGTTGTGATATTTACCTGTTTAGGATCAAATTGCGAAATGATCTGCTTAGTTCTGTTCTAAATTAAGGTCTGCGTGAAATGTCATAGCATTTATCTTTCATAAAATGAGACAGCAAGGACACTAATTTCCTAGGTATTCAATCACTGCCCCGCGCCACTTGAGAGACAGCCCAGAAGCGGGCCTGCCCACAGTTCACAGCTCACTGACAGCCCTGAGATGGAATCATAAAAGTCAATTAATCATTAAAAGCTGTTACAAGCACATATCGAACCAGTCTGGCACAAAATGTTAATCAGTCCAATATCAATATAATAAATTCCCACAAATTGGAACGATCGATACATTTAGGACCTAATGAATCAATCGGGGGATGCCGGGCTGCTCCTTGGGGTCCCGGTGACATGGCAGCCGGGCAAGTGCGACATCTCTAGGCTCGCTGCCAACAGAGGTCACCTCTCCTAACAGGCTGCTCACTTCAGCCGCAGTTACCACGGTGACAGCATGTCACCACTGCCCCAGTGTCCTTCTAGGAGAGGTGGAAACCAATGCATCACTACCCTTGATGGATTTGTCAATAATACTTAGCAGGGGAGGGGCCCCGCTCACACAGCCCTCGCAGGTCCGAGCCCTGGGCAGTTAGGTGTGATTTAATTGTCTGAAGAGGCTTGTGCGTCCGCATATATGCAGCAGCTACCCGGGGGTCACAGGAAGAAGGAGGTGGCCTGCTGGCCAGCTGCATTCAGAAGCCTTGGGAACCCGGCGCAGGCAGGGGCCATGGCCAGGCTGGTGTTCCATTAACCAGGTCGCCGTGGAAGTGAGAAGTCACCTGGAGCCTCTCGGATGAAGAATTTATTAGCTACAAAATTTTAATACATTACTCATGAGTGGAAACCGAGTCAGGCATTAATCCCTGCCGGCTGAAGCTCTGAGCCCAGATGCCTGCTGACGGGCGGTGGACTGTCACCAGGAGAAAAAAGTCCATCAGGATCAATTATGGGGCAGCTGTACTGAGTGGGGGTCTCCGGCATGCCCTGTCTCTCTGTCCCCACCCTCTCCATCCCACCTATTGCCTGCAACCTCCCTCTTACCCAGACAGACCCAGGAGTCCTAAAGTTGTTTGCAGACAGGACACACACGAGGTTTCCCACCAGCCTCATCATCATATGCTTTTAAAAACCAGAATTTTCAAGTTTCAAGCCATTTTATCTTTTGCTGAGCCTGTTAAAGGGCTTCTCGGGTAGCTTAGCGCTAAAAGTCTGCCTCCCAGTGCAGGAGACTCGGGTTAAGTCTCTGGGTCGGAAAGATCCCCTGGATCTTGCATGGCAACCCACTCCAGTATTCTTACCTGGAGAATCCCACGGACAGAGGAGACTGGCGGGCTACAGTCCATGGGGTCACATAGAGTTGGACACGACTGAGCGACTAAACAACCACAACAAACGTGAATATTAAGTGAGGGAGTGACTCCCTTCACCCGTGAAGGGAGCTAGGAGCAACTTCCAGGTTGCAGAGTAAAAGGAAACCTCTTTAGAGATAAAAGAAATGTTCGCTGGGGGGACTCCGGGGAATCATAGTGTTCCCAGAACCTTCATTGTCATTTAACATAGAACATAAAGGTTAACACTGAATAAAATAATATCCTGGCTGATCATTCTAGTGGTCTCCAAGTACAGCTTCTTTTCCTGGGTTGCTGTTCTGTAAAGCATGGACCAGACTTGCTGCGGACGTTTTTAAAATGCGTGCCTGCTGCACCAGTGGGATGATCTCATTCCATTTCATCCCCAGCAGTTTCTGGGTGCATCTCTCTTACAGTCATTCATTCCCTTCTAGAAAAACAGAAGCAATCCCATCCAAAGAAAATGTTCATTTCCACTAGCCTGTTATTTTTAAAGATTTTTTTCTTACTTGCTTAAAAAAAAAAGAGGACAAAAAAATCATTTTTTCTAATGGTGGTCTGAATTATAGGAAACATCAAAATAAATTACAAATTCCACGCTAAAGAAATAACTATTCAAGACATTGAGACAGGGTGGTGTTCAGGGTGTACAGACAAAGGTAATACAGTGACTTCGCTTAATTGCCCTGACACTGCGCTCCGTTCCTCCAGCTATGATCTGAGAGCTAAAAATCTCTCATTGTTATTAATTGTATTCCTTTTAGAATGTAATGTCATATCGCTCCAGGCTGAGCTAATGAAACATACCCATATTACCAAAATAGGCATATTTCTTTTTGTTCTATGCATTCTATCAAAACTGTCTACCAAAGACATTGTGTTAAAAAATCCTTTTATAGAGCCAGAGAAAGAATATCTCAACTACCTCAACGTTTCTATTACACGATTACTAAAACGCCCAGGAGGACGAAACAATATAGTAGGAATCCAGTTATCCTAGAAGACTTAAGAAGTATCGCTAATTCCTGCGCCTGATTTATGTTAATATTAATGCTAGGTTACACGCTCTGGCTTCTGACTGCATTCCAATTCACACAAAGGCGGGCGCTCCCCTGCACCGCAGCCCCGTGCCTCTATTCTAATGAGAATCTGAATTATTTATCTCTATTTATCCTACAGGAGTTCACTCGACCCCGGTCCCATTTTCTTTGCCGACTGCGCATCAATGCGTGTAAACATGACTTCAGAGCTGTCCTTTTCCAGCCATGAGGCACGGCGATAGACAGTAGTCAAAAATGTTGTGCCACTAACAGAATTCATTTAAGCATTGATTCGAGGTAAACTCTCCTAATTAAGTCAACTTTAACACAGACACGCAAACGACCGCTCGCATAGGCATCTGGCGCCTAACGACATCTGGGGAGCCCACAAGAATCGGGAGAGACAGGCCAAGGAGACGGTTAATAAATTCCGTCTCTCCTTTCTGTAACCTCTCTGCTGGAAAACCAGTTGTTGGTGAGGGACTCAGAGGTCCTGGGGGCATGGAGGACTTCTCTTCTTTGCTCCGATTTTCCACTAGGCCCAGTGGGTAGCCGAATACTTCCTCTGGGTCCCACTTGCCCAAGGATTTGTAGAAGGGCTGCAGGGGAATGGAATGGTTGGAAATCGTAGGGAGGATTTGGCCTCAAGGCTATGGAGTGGTGTGTGACTCAGCATTCCCCAGAGAAACAGAAACAGTGGGGGCACGCCCGCATACACACACACACACACACACACACACACACACACACACACAGAGGTTTATTATAAGGAACTGGCTCATGCAAATATGGAGGGTGCAAACCCAGGAGAGCCAACGGGGCTGCTTCCTGTCCAAGTCCCAAGACCTGAGATCTAGGGAAGCCAGAGGCAGAGGTGCCCGTCTGAGGGCCAGAGAAGACCCACGACCCACTTCAAGCGGTCAGGCAGACAAAGAGCATGAATTCTCTCTTCCTCCAGCGTGTGCTGTCGTCATGCCCCTGGTGGATCAGATGATGTCCACCCCCATCAGGGAGGGCCAGTTGCTTCACTCAGTCCATCAGTTCAAATGTTCATCTTATCCAAGAACACCCTCATGGAGACGCATCTAGAAATAACATTTTACCAGCTCTCGGGAACATCCCTTGTTGTTGTTCAGTCACTCAGTCGTGTCTTACTCTTTGTGACCCCATGGACTGCAGCACGCCAGGCTTCCGTGTCCTTCACCATCTCCCAAAGTTCACTCAAACTCACACCCATTGAGTTAATGGTACGGTCCGAGCATCTCATCCTCTGTCACCCCCTTCTCCTCCTGTCCTCAGTCTTTCGCAGCATCCTTTGACTGAGTCGTATTGACCCATAAAATTAAATATCTCAAATGTCTAAGCCTCCTGAGATGGGGACCATTCCTGAAGGCTTAGAGGATGAAATAGGATGGATGGGGAGTTGCAGTAACAATGGGACAAAGCTTTACAAAAGTGATGTTTCTGTCAGAAAAAGAGTGGTTGTCAGCGATTCTCCACTTTCAGGATGCCTAACGCCTAACAGAACATTACCAGAATGCCTTCCACCCTCTGTTGTTGAGGGGATGTTCCAGAGCTGGTTACTTTGGACTCATTATTGTTAAGTTGAATGATTATCTGAGCCCACTGAGTAGAGTCTGTCTGATGCCACTGACAGGTCTAGTGTAAGTTCAGTTCAGTTCAGTCGCTCAGTCATGTCTGACTCTTTGCGACCCCATGAATCGCAGCACGCCAGGCCTCCCTGTCCTTCACCATCTCCTGGAGTTCACTCAGACTCACGTCTATCGAGTCAGTGATGCCATCCAACCATCTCATCCTCTGTCGTCCTCTTCTCCTCCTGCCCCCAATCCCTCCCAGCATCAAAGTATTTTCCAATGAGTCAACTCTTCACATGAGGTGGCCAAAGTACTGGAGTTTCAGCTTTAGCATCATTCCTTCCAAAGAAATCCCAGGGCTGATCTCCTTCAGAATGGACTGGTTGGATCTCCTTGCAGTCCAAGGGACTCTCAAGAGTCTTCTCCAACACCACAGTTCAAAAGCATCAATTCTTCAGTGCTCAGCTTTCTTCACAGTCCAACTCTCACATCCATACATGACCACTGGAAAAACCATAGCCTTGACTAGA
>SJYW01034210.1:72959-93959 GCA_006410735.1 Raphicerus campestris
GTCAGTGATGCCATCCAACCATCTCATCCTCTGTCGTCCTCTTCTCCTCCTGCCCCCAATCCCTCCCAGCATCAAAGTATTTTCCAATGAGTCAACTCTTCACATGAGGTGGCCAAAGTACTGGAGTTTCAGCTTTAGCATCATTCCTTCCAAAGAAATCCCAGGGCTGATCTCCTTCAGAATGGACTCGTTGGATCTCCTTGCAGTCCAAGGGACTCTCAAGAGTCTTCTCCAACACCACAGTTCAAAAGCATCAGTTCTTCAGTGCTCAGCCTTCTTCACAGTCTAGTGTAAAGGAGTACATAAAACAGAATTGAAATAGATATAGCTACGGTCCTGGAACATGCTGCTGCTGCTAAGTCACTTCAGTCGTGTACAACTCTGTGTGACCATAGACGGCAGCCCACCAGGCTCCCCCATCCCTGGGATTCTCCAGGCAGGAACACTGGAGTGGGTTGCCACTTCCTTCTCCAATGCATGAAAGTGAATAGTGAAAGTGAAGTCGCTCAGTCGTGCCCAACTCCCAGCGACCCCATGGACTGCAGCCTACCAGGCTCCTCCATCCATGAGTTAGTATTTATATACAAAAATTTACCAAAAAAGAACTTATGGCCAACTCAATAACTTCCTTTGGGTTTTTCCTTACAAGAAAGGAAAACCTGAACAAACTTTGGGGCCAGGCCAATATTAATGAGCATGTAAGGAAAATAGCAATACAATAGAATAAATCCAGTTGATAACCAGTAATTTGTGAAAAGCGAATCTAAAACATGAGAGTGGTGGGACTGGAGAGAGAATATTATATTACTCTTTTGACTCTTGAGAGTCCCTTGGACTGCAAGGAGATCGAACCAGTCAACCCTAAAGAAAATAAACCCTGAATATTCATGGGAAGGACTGATACTGAAGCTCCAATACTTTGGCCACCTGATGTGAAAAGCAGACTTATTGGAAAAGACCTTGATGCTGGGGAAGATTGAGGGCAGGAGGAGAAGCAGGTGACAGAGGATGAGATGATTGGATGGCATCCCTGACTCAATGCACTTGAGTTTGAGCAAGCTCAGGGAAATAGTGGAGGACAGGGAAGCCTGGTGTGCTACAGGCCATTTGGTCTGTAGAGGCGGACATGACTGAGCAACTTAACAACAACAATGTTATTCTTTAGACAAGTCCTGATACAATATATAATAAGGTAGACACATTTCCTGGCATATCCTGTAGAAACACAAACTCAGATGTGTACTGAGCTTGGCTACTGGTCCCTGACTCTTATGATTCCAAATTCACAAAGAGGCTAGATTGAGGTTCTCAAGACTGTGGGCTCCATGGTTTCTAGGGGGACTGGGGAGCTGAGCAGACAGTCAACCCCATGGTGTGGGGAGGACAGAAGTTGAGCTTCATCCCTGTGTTGGCTGAATCTCAGGCCCAGTCTCCCCAGCTGGACCCAGAAAGCAGGTGCCAACAAACTGGGAGATTCCAAGGATGGAACCATTATCCCAGGAAGCCCACCCAGCCCCCAGAATTGCAGTGAGCCCCATGGATCTTTAATCAACACAGACAGTCATCATCAAGGCCAGGAGGTTCAGCCAGGACCACCATGGGTTTAGAAATGAGCAGCTGGACACCTGAAGCTGCAAGCTGGCCAGCTGCCCATAGTCATCCTGGTCTGTTAATCCTCTCAAAGCAGGACCTTTCATTTCACACAATTGAAACTTCTGGATTCCATTCATGGCATTCTGGCAGGCTTTCAGTGTACATTTTCTTTCTTTGAAAATTCCATTCTAATATAAAAGCAAGGCGTGCAACGTGTAAGAAGGAGCGTCCCCGGTGGCTCAGGGGTAAGTAATCCACCGCAATGCAGGAGATTCAGGAGACGCAGGTTCATTTCCTGGGTTGGGAAGATCCCCTGCAGGAGGGCACGTCAACCCACTCCAATATTTTTGTCAGGAGAATCCCATGGACAGAGGAGCCTGGAGGGCTACAGTCCATGGGGTTGCAAAGAATGAGACACTACTAAGCACGCACTCACACAGCTTGTAAAATATTCAGACCATACACATAGGTATACAGCCAAAGTCCCTTCATTCTTAGTCTCTGGAGTTCACTACTGTTACTGTGCTATGCGACGTATGTTATTTAAATTTTTCTATTTATATATATGTTCATGGGTAAAAGAAGAAGAGTTTTGTCTGAATGAAATGAACGTCCATGTGCTATAATATTATACATTAACGTGTGTACTAGCTTCCTGCTGCTGCTGCTGCTAAGTCGCTTCAGTCGTGTCTGACTCTGTGCAACCCCAGAGACGGCAGCCCACCAGCCTCCCCCGTCCCTGGGATTCTCCAGGCAAGAACACTGGAGTGCGTTGCCATTTCCTTCTCCAGTGCATGAAAGTGAAAAGTGAAAGTGAAGTCGCTCAGTCGTGCCTGACTCTTAGTGACCCCATGGACTGTAGCCCACCAGGCTCCTCCGTCCATGGGATTCTCCAGGCAAGAGTGCTGGAGTGGGGTGCCATTGCCTTCTCCGAGACAGCAGCCCTAGAACTGCAGTAATAAGTTACAAACCAGGGGACTTCAAAGGACAGCAATTTATTCTCTCCTGGTTCTGGAAGCCAGAGTTCATGACTGAGATATCAGCAGGACCACTGGGGAGACGTTTTTCTATGTCCCTCTCCTGACTTCCAGGGGCAGTGGTCCTGGGCACTGCTTAGCCTGTGGCTTCATCACTTCTTCCTCTGTCTTCACGTGACTCTTTTCCTTTCGTGTGTGTGTCTAAATTTTCCTCTTCTTATAAGGACTCCTAGTTATTGAACTAGAGCCCAATCTGATCTAGTATGACCTCACCTTTTTAGAAAAATCTTTATTGAAATATAGTTGCTTTACAATGTTGTGTTAGTTGCTGCAGTACAGCATATACATATACACACACACACACACATATATCCCTCCTTTTTAGATTTCTTTCCCATTTGGGTCAGCACAGAGCATTGAGTAGAGTTCCTTGTACAGTAGGTTTTCATTAGTTATCTATTTTATTAATACTCATAATGTCATTAGTGTATATGCGTCAATTCCAATCTCCCAGTTCATCCCACCTCCCTTTCACCTTGATCTCCATACGCTTGTTCTCTACGTCTGTGTCTCTATTTCTGCCTTGCAGATAAGCTCATCTGTATCGTTTCTCTAGATTCCACAAATAAATGAGATTATCTGTTAGTTTTTCTCTTCTGACTGACTTCACTCTATGTGGCCTTCTCTAGGTCCATCCACATCTCTGCAAATGGCACTGTTTTGTTCTGTTTTACGGTTGAGAAGTATTCCACTGTGTATATGCACCACGTCTTCTTTATCCATTCCTCTGTCAATGGACGCTTAGGTTGCTTCCATATCTGGACTATTATAAATAGTGCTGCAATGAACACTGAGGTCTTTGGCAATTACAGTTTTCTCCAGGTGCATGCCCAGAAGAGTACGACTTCATCTTAACTTCGCCCACCTGCTATGCACCTGAAACTAATACAACGTTGTAAACCAACCCTCTTAAAAAAGGAAAATTTTTAAATATTTATTATTTACTTGGCTTCACCTGGTCTTAGTTGTGGCATGTGGGATCTAGTTCCCTGACCAGGGATCGAACTCTGGCCACCTGCATAGGGAGCTCGGTGTCTCAGCCACTGGACCATCAGGGAAGTCCCCAAAACAAACAAACAAAAAAACCAGATTATTATTTTTCCACCCACCCACCCCACAGTCAGTGTCTGAATCTGCCAGTGCTGTTTCAACAGTTCGTTTACAGCACTGAATACAAGCTCCAGCCTCCTGGCCCCCTGCCTCCCCAGCATCTCCCTAAGACTAAGCTCTCTCCCTGGGGCTCCTCCCCGCCCCTGGTTCTCTGCGGAGCAGCTATTCCTCGCTCCTCCTGCCTCTCTGGAGGAGCCCNTGTGTCTAAATTTTCCTCTTCTTATAAGGACTCCTAGTTATTGAACTAGAGCCCAATCTGATCTAGTATGACCTCACCTTTTTAGAAAAATCTTTATTGAAATATAGTTGCTTTACAATGTTGTGTTAGTTGCTGCAGTACAGCATATACATATACACACACACACACACATATATCCCTCCTTTTTAGATTTCTTTCCCATTTGGGTCAGCACAGAGCATTGAGTAGAGTTCCTTGTACAGTAGGTTTTCATTAGTTATCTATTTTATTAATACTCATAATGTCATTAGTGTATATGCGTCAATTCCAATCTCCCAGTTCATCCCACCTCCCTTTCACCTTGATCTCCATACGCTTGTTCTCTACGTCTGTGTCTCTATTTCTGCCTTGCAGATAAGCTCATCTGTATCGTTTCTCTAGATTCCACAAATAAATGAGATTATCTGTTAGTTTTTCTCTTCTGACTGACTTCACTCTATGTGGCCTTCTCTAGGTCCATCCACATCTCTGCAAATGGCACTGTTTTGTTCTGTTTTACGGTTGAGAAGTATTCCACTGTGTATATGCACCACGTCTTCTTTATCCGTTCCTCTGTCAATGGACGCTTAGGTTGCTTCCATATCTGGACTATTATAAATAGTGCTGCAATGAACACTGAGGTCTTTGGCAATTACGGTTTTCTCCAGGTGCATGCCCAGAAGAGTACGACTTCATCTTAACTTCACCCACCTGCTATGCACCTGAAACTAATACAACGTTGTAAACCAACCCTCTTAAAAAAGGAAAATTTTAAAATATTTATTATTTACTTGGCTTCACCTGGTCTTAGTTGTGGCATGTGGGATCTAGTTCCCTGACCAGGGATCGAACTCTGGCCACCTGCATAGGGAGCTCGGTGTCTCAGCCACTGGACCATCAGGGAAGTCCCCAAAACAAACAAACAAAAAAAACAGATTATTATTTTTCCACCCACCCGCCCCACAGTCAGTGTCTGAATCTGCCAGTGCTGTTTCAACAGTTCGTTTACAGCACTGAATACAAGCTCCAGCCTCCTGGCCCCCTGCCTCCCCAGCATCTCCCTAAGACTAAGCTCTCTCCCTGGGGCTCCTCCCCGCCCCTGGTTCTCTGCGGAGCAGCTATTCCTCGCTCCTCCTGCCTCTCTGGAGGAGCCCTCCCAGGCCCTGTGTGTCACACTAGCCTGCGAATCCCACGATCCCATCTCATTCTTCTCCTGAATTCCTTCCCGGCACTTACCACGCTCTGAACATCTTATTTGTTCATTTCTGTGTTTGCTTGTTTATGTTTCATCTCCTCTAATTGTAGGACAACTTACTGGAGAACAAGACTCTGACTTCTTGCAGCTGTGTCCCGGGGCGCGGCACAAAAGGCTTTCGAGGAAAATGTGTTGGCCAAACGAACCAAGTGTTGTTGCCTGCTTTCCCCCCTACTCTGTTCTGTTTGTACAGAAAAAAAAAAAAAGCTGTTAATTTTTTCTTTACTGGGTGGCCATCTATTTCTTTTGCTTTTAAATTAGAATTTTTTTAAACTCTCATAGGCTTTCCCAGGTGCACAATCATATCAGATTATCTGCAACTAAGAAATAAATTATCTCCTTATTTTCACTACTTGCACCTCTTATTTTGCTATTTTAATTCATTTGACAAGTGCTTCTGGAAAAATTTTAAATCGTATTGGTAATAACAAGTACCCTTGAGCTGGCATTAACTGTAATAAAAATAGTTCTCTTTTGGGGTTTTACCACAAAACACTATGGGCTTCCCAGGCAGCCCTAGTGGTAAAGAATCTGCCTGCCAATGCAGGAGATGTAAGAGATGTGGGTTCAGTCCCTGGGTCTGGAAAAGCCCCTGCAGCAGGAAATGGCAACCCTCTTCAGTATTCTTGCCTGGAGGATCCCATGGACCGAGGAACCTGGTGGGCTCAGAAAAAGTCACAAAACTAAGCACTGAGCCCCATACTATGAAGCTGACACCAGAATGAATGTGTGTGTGTACGTGTGTTTGTGTGTGTGTAGTTTGATCATGTTAAGAAAGTATGGATCTAGAGCCATTACATGAAAGTTTTTTAAAACTCATCATTGAGTATCATTCTTCAATCATGTTTTAGCATTTATTCAGGTCAACAAATGATTGGTGATGAATTTAGTAGGGTGATGAATTATATTTATTGATTTATTATTGAATTATTACTGAATTTTGGATTGAACTCCATTTGATCTTCCTTTTAATGTGCTGCAATCTGTCTTTGCTAATAGTTCATTTAGGATTTTTGCAACAACACACATGAGTGCCCGGCCACCTAAGCAGTTATGCACATTTGGTTCCTGGTCTAGGGCTGTCATTATTGAACACACTCTGGAACAAGGTCATCTCTAGAAGTGAAGCTGAAAGAGAGGAGGGGAAAAGAGAGAATTCAGAACTCTTTGCATCATATAAGTTTATGATATGGCAAAAAAAAAATGATGCTTTTGTAGAAATACCTAAAGCTCAACCATAGTTGATAAAATGCGCCATTGGAACTCATGTATTTATTCAGAACATGGCTATGGATTTGAGGGTTCGGAGAGGGAACAATCATTCTTCAACTAATGACAGAATTGTAGATGAGAGACAGGAATGCACTTCTAAGAGCATGTGACCTCCCTGTCTGAGGAGAAAGGAGCAGCTAATGAACCCACTGGCACAGCAGTCCTCAGGAATGATCTGGGTCCACTGTGACCACATGATCTTCTATGAGTTTATGGTGGTTTACAAGCAGAGTAGAAGCTGAGATAGTCTCCAGTCCAGAANTGAGGGTTCGGAGAGGGAACAATCATTCTTCAACTAATGACAGAATTGTAGATGAGAGACAGGAATGCACTTCTAAGAGCTTGTGACCTCCCTGTCTGAGGAGAAAGGAGCAGCTAATGAACCCACTGGCACAGCAGTCCTCAGGAATGACCTGGGTCCACTGTGACCACATGATCTTCTATGAGTTTATGGTGGTTTACAAGCAGAGTAGAAGCTGAGATAGTCTCCAATCCAGAAAAAGTAAGAAGGATTTCCCTTTCTTCAGCAGTGTAGCCACTCAGGTTGACCTAAATCCTATTTAAATATGGTTTCACTAAAGATATTCCAACTGCCTCCAGCAAAAAAAAAAAGATAAAAACTAACCCCTAATGTACACACTGCATCAGTTCAGTTCAGTCGCCCAGTCATGTCCAGCTCTTTGTGACCCCATGAACTGCAGCAGGCCAGGCCCTCCTGTCCATCACCATCTCCCAGAGCTGGTTCAAACTCATGTCCATCAAGTTCGTGATGTCGTCCAATCATCTCATCCTCTGTTGTCCCCTTCTCCTGCCTTCAATCTTTCCCAGCATCAGGGTCTTTTCCAAAGCAGTGCCTGGACATCAGTTCTGCTAAAGCATTTAACTTATTTCATGATACCTAGTTCATTACAGCCTGCTGATAATATTAGAAAATATTTTGTTTGACAAAATGAACATCAGTATAGCCTTTAAAACATTCTTTTTTCTTCCTTTCTTCCTCTTTCTTTTTTAAGCACTTGCACTTTATAAAGGGGAGCCTCCCTGATAGTTCAGTGGTAAAACAAAACAAAACAAAAAACTTCCTGCCAGTGAAGGAGATGCAGGTTTGAAATCCATGGAGAAGGAAATGGCAACCCATTCCAGTATTCTTGCCTGAGAAATCCCAAGGATGGAGGAGCCTAGTGGGCTAAAGTCTATGGAGTCACAAAAGACTTAGCCATGACTTAGTGACTAAACAACCACAATTTGTATAAAGATTCCTGGAGAACCAGATGGGTAACAGAAAATATCAAAACATCAGGTTTCACACGTGATACTAATATTACGAGGAAAAAAATAACACTAGAAATTATTCAGTTACTCTGAAATCTGGTACTTTCGGAAAATGAAGAGTTCATCCTATAACACCGTGTTCTTAAATTTTCGCCACAACTAGTGTGGGAGGTTGGCCCAGGCCTCTGCCTTCCACCTGAGAAAGAACTCCCAAGCTGCCTTCTTTGGGGGGAATTTGTCCACGATCACAACTGCCCAGAGGGTCCCCTGAGAATCTGGGCAGGATCCAAGGGGGATGACACACCCATGTCAAGGGGGAAGGCCTGCTGAGGGCTGTGTGAGTCACCTCAAGAATCCGGTGTCAGACTCGCCTAGTGACACAGTGTATAAGAAGTCACCTGCCAATGCGGGGGACATAGGTTGGATCCCTGCCCCCGGACGATCCCAAGGGCCTCGGAGCAGCTAAGCTGGTGTGCCACCCCTACTGAAACCCTCTCCCTCCCCTAAAGCCTGTCCTCTACCAGAGAAGCCACTGTAATGAGAAGCCCACAGGCTGCCACAGAGGAGCCCCTGCCCCCCACAACTGGAGAAAGCCCAAGCGCAGCAACCAAGGCCCAGCTCACTAAAAACAAGCAAATCATAATTTTACAGATATGCCAAAAAAAGAATCTGGTGTCACGGGCCCACCACACCTGCCGAGCTGGTTTCCCCAGGGCTACCACCTGCACTGGCCACCCAGCCCCCAGCAGTCACAGTTCAGCTCCCATTTTGACATGAGACCATTTAAATGGAAATCCAGTTTTACAATGTGCGAGTGACTGGTAATGAAGACGTGAATGATGCTTATGAGAATTTTATTTAATTTTAAATCAATTGTGTATTCTAATTCATTAATAAAGGGAAGAACAAAGACTACAGGAGTACTTAATCTCAAGTCATTATTCAACCAGGAGGGAGTACATCTTCATATGAAATTCTTGGGGAAATGGTCAATTTCCCGTTTTTCCCTGAAAAATCTATTTTTATAGAAGAATTTGGGCCCAGCGCATTCTGTAGAAATTAGATTTGACTTTATCTGATGTTATATAAACAAGAAAAAAAAGGTCCAACCAAGTGCTGGACTGAGTTTTTCACCATCCATTTTTGTTATTGCAAGATGGTCTAAAAATGACATTATTTGCAACAAAAGACTTCTTATTGGTAGCAATAAAGTATCTGAAGAAAACATGATAGTCCTTAAGAGAGAACTAAAGGTCAAAAATGTGCTCTAGGGCACTTCCCTGGTGGTTCAGTGGTTAAGACGCTGAGTTTCCACTGCAGGGGATATGAGTTCAATTCCTGGTCAGGAAACTAAGAAACTGCATGCTGCATGTGCAGCCAAAAATCAAGAAAAAAATTTAAAAATAAATAAAAATAAAAGTGTGCTCTAATGGAGAAATTTGGAAGTTTTTGAGGGCGCTGAGGTTCTTGTCTTCTTTGCGGTGCTTGGCTTTCTTTGCGGGTTACATCAAGGTCAAGTTTGGGCAGTGGTAATTGTTGTAGCTTTCTCTGGCTTCTGTAAGACACAGAAGAATGAAATCCCTACAAATAGTCTCTTCTCTTGGACTTCCTGGCTGGCGTTAGCGGTAAAGACCCTGCCTCAATGCAGGAGACATAAGAGACCCAGGTTCGATCCCTAGTTCGGGAAGATCCCCTGGGAGAGGGCATGGCAACCCACTTTAGTATTCTTGCCTGGGAAATCCCATGGACAGAGGAGCCTGGTGGGCTACAGTCCGTGGGATCACAGAAGACTTGGACACGACTGAAGTGACTGAGCACGCTTGCCCGCACCTGGTTTAACTTGGTCTAGAAGCACCATGGGCCTGAGGGCTGAGCTGTGTGTGGCCTGGGTCACGACTGCCATGTCACAATGCAGAATGTAAGTGTGAGACCGCCCCCCCTCCCCTCCTCCAGGGCGATGCACACTGCCCGCAGGGTGGGTACGCAGTGATATCAGCCTCCCTCTGCTTCTGAGCTGTGTGACTGTCCCCCTGTCAAGGCCACCATCCCCTGGCAGGCTCTACCGGATGCGCTCTGGATGGAAGATTCTGGAACGTGTTCAAGTATTACTCATCTTTGGGGCTTATTTTCACCCAGTAAATTTTAGTATGTGAATTATGACTCCCAAGATTCATGGTTTTATTTCATTTTCCTCAGTTGAAGAAACAGTAGTGGGGGTCAGTGGGTGGGTGACCTTCCAAAGGATTTCTAGCATCTCAGAGGCTACAGTTCAAGTAAAGCTTCACCTGACCCTTGTCCTCCAGCCCACAGACCAGAGGTGCATGCTTTGTAAAGAGCAGAGTGGGCTGGTGGGATTTTTAAAGAATCGAGTCCCCAGCTGCACTGTCACTTTTCTCCAGTCTATTAGAGCTTGGAAAGCACCGTAAGAACACGTAGGCTGCCAGCTCTGAAGTAGTCATTCGGTCCAGAAATTAAACCGTTGGAGCTCTGCTTGCTGCAGGGTGTAAAATCGAAAGGAGTGT
This sequence comes from Raphicerus campestris, assembly GCA_006410735.1. NCBI lineage: Eukaryota > Metazoa > Chordata > Mammalia > Artiodactyla > Bovidae > Raphicerus > Raphicerus campestris. The sequence continues at coordinate 83,238 of SJYW01034210.1, forward strand.
TTTAGCAAAACATATATGAATAATGTTGATTTACCAGGGTCTCAGTGAGAGCTCTGATTGTCAGCACTGCCATTTTTTAAAACTCTTAATAGAGGTATTTATAATATACATACAGAAAAGACACATGTATGTGTCCTAAGCACACAGCTTGATAAATTTTCACATTATTTTATTCCTGTCATTTAGATTAACAGATCTTTATATACTGCCTGGTGCTGGGAAAGATGGAGGGCAGGAGGAGAAGACGATGACAGAGGATGAGATGGTTGGATAGCATCACCGATTCCATGGACATGAGTTTGAGCAAACTCTGGGAGATAGTGAAGGACAGGGAAGTCTGGTGTGCTGCAGTTCATGTGGTCTCAAAGAGTCAGACAAAACTTAGCAACTTGCTCCTTGGAAGAAAAGCTATGACCAACTTAGACAGTATATTAAAAAGCAGAGTCATTACTTTGCCAACAAAGGTCAGTCTAGTCGAAGCTATGGTTTTTCCAGTAGTCATGTATGGATGTGAGAGTTGGACTATAAAGAAAGCTGAGCACCGAAGAATTGATGCCTTTGGACTGTGGTGTTGGAGAGGACTCTTGAGAGTCCTTTGAAGTGCAAGGAGATCCATTCAGTCCATCCTAAGGGAAATCAGTCCTGAATATTCATTGGAAGGACTGATGCTGAAGCTGAAACTCCAATATTTTGGCCACCTGATGTGAAGAGCTGACTCACTGGAAAAGACCATAATGCTGGGAAACACTGAAGGCAAGAGGAGAAGGGAATGACAGAGGATGAGATGGTTGGATGGCATCACTGATGTGATGGACATGAGTTTATGTAGGCTCCAGGTGTTGGTGATGGACAGGGAAGCCTGGCATGCTACAATCCATGGGGTCACAAAGAGTTGGACACAACTGAGCAACTGAACTGAACTGAAACAGCAATACTTCAAATATAAACAGAAGGTCTAAGCATGTTTCAATGATCTTTAATTAAAATGGGAAAAAGTGTCCATATATACAGAACCTCCTTCTTTGAATGAAGTCTCATTGACAATGAATGTCCAGTTTTTGAAACCAATGTGCTGTATTGTGCTAAGTTGCTTCAATTGTGCCCGACTCTGCGACCCCCTGGACTGTAGCCCGAAGGCCTCCTCTGTCCGTGTATTTTCCAGGCATGAATAGCGGAGTGAGTTGCCATGCCTTCCTCCAGGCCATCTTCCTGACCCAAGGATTGAACCCGGGTCTCTTATGTCTCCTGCATTGGCAGGTGGGTTCTTTACCACTGGTGCCACCTGGAAACCTATATAGGATGCAGAAATGGCAACCAGATTGTCTTCTGTCCCTCACAAATCTCAGTGCAAGTGTCCCTCACACTTCCATTTGAGCTCTTCTGTCAAAGCCGCAGGCTTATTTGTCCCCCCAGCATATGTTCTTGGGATAGTTCTGTTTAGTAGGAAAGCCATTTCATTGAGCTTCTCTGTTTTATTAGATTTGTCAGACAACAGAATACTGGCCAGAATTTGCGAATCTGTTACCATGGCTCTGTCCCAATACAACTCGGAGAAGCAGTTTCCTGACACATTCTAGGGTTCATAATTGTAACAGGTGTTAATCCACTTGCTGACTCCACAGAGGGCCACTGATTGGTGCTAAATCTCAGGGCCGCTGTTCTGCGTTATTGACATGTTTAAGGAAACCTTCTCTACTCCACGTCCTAGCTCCTTTGCTGGGTTGATTCATGATGGGAGTGGATCATTGCTTCTCAAACATTAGAAGCTTATATTGAGGATTTCCCTGGTGGTCCAGTAGATAAGAATCCACCTGCCCATGTAGGAGACACAGGTTCCTTCCTTGGTCTGGGAAGATCCCACTTGCCACGGAGCAACTAAGCCTGTGCACCACAGCTACTGAGTCTGTGCTCAGGAGCCAGTACTGTGCAACAAGAGCAGTCACCGCAAAGAGAAGCCTGCTCACCACAACTACAGAATAGCCCCACGTGCCACAACTAGAGAAAAAACTCATGCATCAATGAAGACCCAGCACAATCAAAAACTAACTAAATAATTTTAAAAAGAAGTTTGTATCAAGGAAGTTGAAGGGAGAAAGACTGAAGGAATAAAACTTCTTTATCATGAGTAAAAACTAGAGTGAAAATTCCCATCCTTTACGTGACTTTTCGGTCTGATGTTTTTGGAGAATTGTCTATCAGATCACACTAGGGACCAGAGAGGTCAGCGTGAGCTTAGGCTGTGTGCATGGTGAGGGTTCGAGTGTATCTGGAGATGTCTAGTGATGAGAAGACAGGTTGGAGAGAGCCAAGCTGCACGTAGACTCAGCAGCAGCTGACTGAGAAGGCCGGGGGAGGGGGGAGCTGTGGCTTGAAATTCCTTGGAGAGGGGGCTGGAAAGGGAGGAGAAAATACCGGTCCATCTCTCTCCTCTTCTCCCCCAAGACGAGTTCCAAACCCTGACCATGCAGCCAGCAGCACAAGNCCCAGCATATGTTCTTGGGATAGTTCTGTTTAGTAGGAAAGCCATTTCATTGAGCTTCTCTGTTTTATTAGATTTGTCAGACAACAGAATACTGGCCAGAATTTGCGAATCTGTTACCATGGCTCTGTCCCAATACAACTCGGAGAAGCAGTTTCCTGACACATTCTAGGGTTCATAATTGTAACAGGTGTTAATCCACTTGCTGACTCCACAGAGGGCCACTGATTGGTGCTAAATCTCAGGGCCGCTGTTCTGCGTTATTGACATGTTTAAGGAAACCTTCTCTACTCCACGTCCTAGCTCCTTTGCTGGGTTGATTCATGATGGGAGTGGATCATTGCTTCTCAAACATTAGAAGCTTATATTGAGGATTTCCCTGGTGGTCCAGTAGATAAGAATCCACCTGCCCATGTAGGAGACACAGGTTCCATCCTTGGTCTGGGAAGATCCCACTTGCCACGGAGCAACTAAGCCTGTGCACCACAGCTACTGAGTCTGTGCTCAGGAGCCAGTACTGTGCAACAAGAGCAGTCACCGCAAAGAGAAGCCTGCTCACCACAACTACAGAATAGCCCCACGTGCCACAACTAGAGAAAAAACTCATGCATCAATGAAGACCCAGCACAATCAAAAACTAACTAAATAATTTTAAAAAGAAGTTTGTATCAAGGAAGTTGAAGGGAGAAAGACTGAAGGAATAAAACTTCTTTATCATGAGTAAAAACTAGAGTGAAAATTCCCATCCTTTACATGACTTTTTGGTCTGATGTTTTTGGAGAATTGTCTATCAGATCACACTAGGGACCAGAGAGGTCAGCGTGAGCTTGGGCTGTGTGCATGGTGAGGGTTCGAGTGTATCTGGAGATGTCTGGTGATGAGAAGACAGGTTGGAGAGAACCAAGCTGCACGTAGACTCAGCAGCAGCTGACTGAGAAGGCCGGGGGAGTGGGGAGCTGTGGCCTGAAATTCCTTGGAGAGGGGGCTGGAAAGGGAGGAGAAAATACCAGTCCATCTCTCTCCTCTTCTCCCCCCAAGACGAGTTCCAAACCCTGACCATGCAGCCAGCAGCACAAGCCACGGATGGGGAGAGACGCCCTGAGACACAGGGCTCAGGTGACTAAGGTGACGGTGACTTTGGGGAGGGGACAGACTGCCAGCCTCTCTGTGGAGCCCTGAGCCCCTGGGGCACAGGGAGGCACTCACACCTCCAGAGTCCATGGGAGGAGCTGACACAGCTGGGCCAGCAATGGGCAATAGACGTGGTGGAGCATCAAGGTCACCCAGGAGGTCAGCCAGCCTCAGGACCAACGTGCCACAAGCCGAGGACTTGCATAAATGCAGAGGCCAGATGGAAATCTGATTTATTTCCAGCAAATAAATCCCTACCAGGATTCACTCTCTGAGAAAACTGAGAGCAGGTTGAGTTAATTAAGTAATAATTCATTCGTTTTGCAAATGGAGTTCATTCCCTGGTAGCTCAGATGGTAAAGCCATGCAGGAGATCCGAGTCTGATCCCTGGGTCAGGTAGAGTCCCTGGAGAAGAAAGAAATGGCAACCCACTCCAGTATGCTTGCCTGGAGAATCCCATGGACAGAGGAGTCTGGTGGGCTACACAGTCCACAGGGTTGCAAAGAGTTGGACATGACTGGCCAACTAACACTTTCACCTTTTCGTTTTCACTAGTGTTGAGAGCTGAGAAGGCAATGGCAACCCACTCCAGTACTCGTGTCTAGAAAGTCCCATGGACGGAGGAGCCTGGTGGGCTGCAGCCCATTGGGTTGCTAAGAGTCGGACACGACTAAGCGACTTCACTTTCACTTTTCACTTTCATGCATTGGAGGAGGCAATGGGAACCCACTCCAGTGTTCTTGCCTGGAGAATCCCAGGGATTGGGGAGCCTGGTGGGCTGCCGTCTACGAGGTCCAACAGAGTTGGACACAACTGAAGCGACTTAGCAGCAGCAGTGTTGAGAGAGTGCCCTGTCTGGGGGAGTGAAGTGTGCTCCTGTATCACTGCCTTCAAGCCAGCAGGGCCCAGGCTCATCCACCTCTGGCAGGCGGATTCTCATCTACAGGACCACCAGTACAGTGGTCAAAGCAGCGTCAGGGCTATACGGCAACTCTGAGTACTGGTCAGTGATCGAAGGCAGAGAAAGGCTATTTGTCTTCTGCCTGCAATCATTTCTTTTTTTTTTTACAGAGAAAGCAAGACTCAGGCAAAGCATGTATTAAAACTCAGGATGAAAACAAACATCAGAGAGGCCCATCCTGATGAGCTTAGGGAAGCCCCTGTCATCTGCCCTCAACTTGGTTGAGAGTTTTGCTCTGTGGCTGGTGTGTGGGGTTTACAGCGATGCTGTGCAAGACAGTGTGAGGCCCCTGGACACAAAGCCTTTCTGTGTCCCCCATTTCCTGATTACAGGAAACAGGATTTGTCCATCTCCCGGGTCCTTCTCTGAGTTCCAACGAGCAGGTTCAAACAGGAGCTAATCAGGGAAGGGAAGGGAAACAGAGACAAGGGAGGAGCAGTCAAGAAACAGTAATCTAGCCCTGGGACAGGTCCTGGTTTCCCCCTCAAGGGACACACACAACAATACCTTTTGTCTGCTCTGCAGACTCTGAAACCCCCACCAGGTGGGAGACGTTAACTGTCTGCTGCGCACAGGCACGGAGACCCCAGACCTGTTGGAACCAGAACGTTGATGATGCTGACTCCCACTTACCTCACCACCCACCAGTCAGAAGACTGTCCAGAGCTGACCACGTCCTCTATGAACCTTGACTGTAACACTCCTCANCCATTGGGTTGCTAAGAGTCGGACACAACTAAGCGACTTCACTTTCACTTTTCACTTTCATGCATTGGAGGAGGCAATGGGAACCCACTCCAGTGTTCTTGCCTGGAGAATCCCAGGGATGGGGGAGCCTGGTGGGCTGCCGTCTACGAGGTCCAACAGAGTTGGACACAACTGAAGCGACTTAGCAGCAGCAGTGTTGAGAGAGTGCCCTGTCTGGGGGAGTGAAGTGTGCTCCTGTATCACTGCCTTCAAGCCAGCAGGGCCCAGGCTCATCCACCTCTGGCAGGCGGATTCTCATCTACAGGACCACCAGTACAGTGGTCAAAGCAGCGTCAGGGCTATACGGCAACTCTGAGTACTGGTCAGTGATCGAAGGCAGAGAAAGGCTATTTGTCTTCTGCCTGCAATCATTTCTTTTTTTTTTTACAGAGAAAGCAAGACTCAGGCAAAGCATGTATTAAAACTCAGGATGAAAACAAACATCAGAGAGGCCCATCCTGATGAGCTTAGGGAAGCCCCTGTCATCTGCCCTCAACTTGGTTGAGAGTTTTGCTCTGTGGCTGGTGTGTGGGGTTTACAGCGATGCTGTGCAAGACAGTGTGAGGCCCCTGGACACAAAGCCTTTCTGTGTCCCCCATTTCCTGATTACAGGAAACAGGATTTGTCCATCTCCCGGGTCCTTCTCTGAGTTCCAACGAGCAGGTTCAAACAGGAGCTAATCAGGGAAGGGAAGGGAAACAGAGACAAGGGAGGAGCAGTCAAGAAACAGTAATCTAGCCCTGGGACAGGTCCTGGTTTCCCCCTCAAGGGACACACACAACAATACCTTTTGTCTGCTCTGCAGACTCTGAAACCCCCACCAGGTGGGAGACGTTAACTGTCTGCTGCACACAGGCACGGAGACCCCAGACCTGTTGGAACCAGAAGGTTGATGATGCTGACTCCCACTTACCTCACCACCCACCAGTCAGAAGACTGTCCAGAGCTGACCACGTCCTCTATGAACCTTGACTGTAACACTCCTCACTACCCGCTCCAGGGTGGGACATATAGTTTTGAAGGCGTTATCCGGCTGTGGCCCCCGTTGCCTGGCAAAGCAATAATGCTATTTGTCTCTCTGCTGTGTCTGCTTAGTTGCTCAGTCATGCCCAACTCTTTGCGACCCCGTGGACTATAGCCCGCCAGGCTCCTCTGTCCCTGGGGATTCTCTAGGTAAGAATTCTGGAGTGGGTTGCCATGCCCTCCTCCAGGGATCTTCCCAACCCAGGGATCAAACCCAGGGCTCCCGCATTGCAGGTGGATTCTTTATCATCTGAGCCACCAGGAAGGCCCATTCTTTCTATTTTACCCAGAACTCTGTCTCTTAAGATTTACTTTCGTGTTGGGGTACAGAGGCTGGATTCCGTTTCAACAACAACCCTGCCGGCCTCAACCTCCGAATCGGCTCAGCGGTCAGAGTCCTCCTTGGCGGCACCAGGGCTCACATCTCTCCTGAGCTTTGTTGACATAAGGGCAAAAGAGACGCCCAATCTTTCATGCTAACCATGTACCTTGATGTTGCTGAACAGAGACTACAAGATACACTGTTTACAGCATCTATTGTGCTCACTGGCAGACCCCGGAGAGCAGATTTAGAAAAAATTTGAAGACTTTGCCTCTGAAATGTGGGTTCCTGATCAAAGTCTTCACCTTATAACTACTCATCCTGGGGTGTGCATTTCTGATGAAGGTCTTTCAAATGCTAAATAGCCCTTCCCAGGGTTTTCATTGAAAGCAAATGTGCACACAGACCACACAGCCCCTGGCTGATGATGAAGTGTTTAAAGTAAGTGACCACTTAAAGCCACATGGTGGAGGGTGTGCTGACCACAAGGCGGCCCTTCCCATGCAGCAAAAACCACCCAGGGCCTGCGTCACTTCCAGAACTTTTATAGAAAACACAAATAATCAAGTAAATCCAATATCTGTGCCATGTCTTACAGTTTATAAGATACTCACATGCAGAAGACTTTAATCATTTTCATCTTGAAGAGCTCAAGATCTAGAAAGATTGGATGCTTCAGGTAAGCTCCTGATGAGTGTGTGCGTGCTAAGTCGCTTCAATAATGTCCGACTCTGCGTGACCCTATGGACTGTAGCCTGCAAGGCTCCTCTGTCCATGGGATTCTCCAGGCAAGAATCCTGGAGCAGGTTGCCATGCCCTCCTCCAGGGGATCTTCCCAACCCAGGGACTGAACCTGCATCTCTTACATCTCCTGCATTGGCAGGCAGGTTCTTTACTTCTAGTGACACCTGGGAGAACCCATTAATTCCTACATCATTCATTCAGCCAGTGTTAACCGACAACCTCCTCTATGTAGACAACCTCCTCTATGTAGACACTCATCTAGGCACCAGGCCATGGGAGCATGAGGAGCCGCCAGTGATGAAACCACACACTAAGTGAGCCAGAGTTGCCCAGCAAACCTCCAGAAGCTGCGAAGGGGACCAGGAGCAGACTCCTCCTCGGAGCTGTCAGAGGCACCACTCCTGCTGACATGCTGGCCTCCAGAGCAACACAGTAAAGATCTATGGTGCTATTTTTAGGGCATCCTAGCAAACAGATAATAGAGTAACTGTGATAACCTGGACTTAAAAACAGAAAGGTGGGAAATTTACAGTGGTCACTCATTCATTAAAAAACAATCCTAGAATGATCTTCCCTGCGTGGAGTTGAGTGTGTGTGTGTGTGTGTGTGTGTGTGTGTGCACTCACAGGCGTGTGCACTGTGGGTGCACCTACAGCCCACCTGCATCTGGGAGAGCCAGCACTCTATCCCCCGGCTGCTAGCCTTTGACCTCTGCAGTCACCCTTTTCCTCTAAGGCGGGGTCCGAGTTGTCCATGGGCTTTCACAGCCCACTTCCCTCAGCACCCTCTCGGGGCCCTGGAGTGGCTTCAGGAGCTGAATTGTCGCGGGTTTGGGCCAGCTGAACATTTGAATTCTTTGGCAATATAGTGATCTCAAAAAACCCATCACTCTTTGGTTTATTTGCTTCTGGTCAGGCCAGGTACAAATAACTCCAATTACCGAGAGTTCCTGTGTTTATTGATATTTCTCCAAGAGTTCCTAAGCCCTAAGAGTCCCTAAGGGTTCCAACCAAGACTTTCTAAGCTCTAAGCCATTGGTTTTTCATGACTAGCCCTGTATTCCAGCTCCTTCTCCATCAGCTCAGTGCCAGAGATCAATGAGCTTAAGAAGGAGGCTGTGTTCCACTGTCCAGCATTTGACCCTGGACAGGCACTGCTCCGTCCCACTATCTCTTCTGATCCTTAATGTCTGGCAAAAAGCAAGACAAACAAACAAACAAAAAAAAACAATTCACCAGAGCTTCCCGAAAAGGACTGTGGGTCACAAGAGCCCCTCCTCAGCTGGTCACTTTTCTTATAAGGGCTTTATTTACATCCACAGGAACAGCTGGCTTCTGCCTCAAATCTCTCACTCAACCCAGATCTTAGGCTTCTGACATCGAGTCCTGCCCTCTGTAGAACAAAATCCCTGTCCATCCCTGCCAGCCAGCTGACTGCCTCCAGCTTGAGTACCCCTCTCTCTCAGGCCTCTTGTAGCAAAGAGCAGCAGGGAGCAGCCAACATCCACTGGAGTTCTCAGCTTCCTGCCCACTGTCCCTCCAGCTAGGACGTGATGCTATGTGGTCTGACTCCCAGGTTATCCCAGGAGATGGTTCTGCCCAGGGTTTGCAGTCTGTGGGAAGGCTCGCTGGCCCTGCAGCCTGCAGTTTCTGAGTTCTTGAAACCGGAGTCCATCACAAAGACAACGTGTTTATTTTAGACACTTCTGGTGCTAAATTCTGTGGTTTATATATTGCCCTCTCAACATTCAGGATCTTAGTTCCCCAACCACAGATCAAACCTGTGCCTCCTGCATTAGAAGCGCAGAGTCTTTGTTGTAGCCATGGGTTCCAGGAAACAAACTCACTCAGAAGGACAATGCAGATGGTGGAGTGCAGTTTATTACACTGGTGGGCCCAAGGCAGAGTCTCCTCTCAGCCAAGGACCCCCACCAGTTTCTGTGAAAACCTTAGATACCTTAAGCGTAAGTGACCAAACCCACCTCCCCAAATTCTCTGAAACTAGTCTGAACAAAGGAAAAAGAAAGATGCAGTCAAAGTCAACCTGTGATTCATCTGCCTTAAACCTAGGTACTTAACAGTGAACAATCATCAATAGGCTTGTGGTCATTTCCCAATAAGCATTATAGAATGTATGATTCTATTCAGGTACACAGATAATCAAGGTATTCTTTTAGGTGATGGAGAGCCCTGGGGCTCTTCCTTCCAGGGGCCTGGTTTCCCAGTGGATGTGTTATTTCCATAGATACTGGGCATAGAGCTCAAAGTCCACAGTCCGGCCCAAGATGGAGTCCTGCTTTCAAGATAGAACCTGTTCTGTTTCCTCCTTCATTTTAACGCTGGACTGCCAGGGAAATCCTAAATTCTGTTTTATTTGGACATTTGTTGTTGCTGTTGTTCAGTTGCTAAGTCGTGTGCAACACTTCGTGACCCCATACACAGCAGCATGCCAGGCTTCCCTGTTCTTCACTATCTCCTGGAGTTTACGCAGACTCACGTCTGCTGAGTCAATGATGCCATCCAACCATCTAATCCTCTGCCATCCTCTTCTCCTGCCCTCAATCTTCCCTAGCATCAGGGTCTTTTACAATGAGTCAACTCTTTACATCAGGTGGCCAAAGTATTAGAGCTTCAACTTCAGCATCAGTCTTTCCAGGAAATATTGAGGGTTGATTTCCTTTAGGATTGACTGATTTGATCTCCTTACAGTCCAAGAGACTATCAAGAGTCTTCTCCAGCACCACACTTCTAAAGCATCAATTTTTCAGCACTCAGCCTTCTTTATGGTCCAAGTCTCACATCCGTATATGCCTACTGGAAAAACCATAGTTTTGACTATACAGAACTTTGTGGGCAAACTGTTGTCTCTGCTTTTTAATATGCTGTCTAAGTTTGTTGTAGCTTTTCTTCCAAGGAACATAATGTATGTTTATAAAAGAGTGTGAGTTGCTCGGTCATCACCTCTTTGTAACCCCATGGACTGTAGCCCATCAGGCTCCTCTGTTCATGGGATTTCCCAGGCAAGAATACTGGAGTGGTAGCCATTCCCTTCTCCAGGGGATCTTCCCGACCCAGGGATCGAAGCCAGATCTGCACTGAAGGTGAATTCTTTACCATCTAAGCCACCAGGGAAGCTCCAAGAGATCCAGAATAAAATCGGGTTAAAGTAGACAGGCATTTATCATAGGTAGGTGACACAGGCCAGGTGTGGTTCTGCTCATTGTCACCGCTCACATTTGCCACCTCTTCGTTCTGTGGTCAGGGAGGCTCAGGTCCACATCCCTGCTCCAGGCAGCAGGAAACGAAAGCGAAAAG
>SJYW01034210.1:98451-119382 GCA_006410735.1 Raphicerus campestris
ATTTGTTACTCTCCTGAAATCTTGTATCTTTGGTCTCAGTTTTGAGCTGCATGTCATTCTTTTCACGTGATGATAAAATGCAGCCCCTTCGACTGCAAGGAGATCCAACCAGTCAATCTAAAGGAAATCAGTCCTGAATACTCATTGGAAGGACTGATGCTGAAGCTGAAACTCCAATGGCCACCTAATGTGAAGAACTGACTCACTGGAAAACCCCTGATGCTGGGAAACATTGAAGGAAGGAGAACGGGATGACAGAGGATGAGATGGTTGGATGGCATTACTGACATGATGGACATGAGTTTGAGTAAGCTCCGGGAGATGGTGATGGACAGGAAACCCTGGCGTGCTACACTCCATGGAGTCGTAAAGAGTTGAACACCACTGAGCGACTGAACTGAACTGTCGTCCAAGAGCAAAGAGGACCCAAAACCAGACACTTCAGTTCAGATGACACAGAAGAGCTCAGGACTGTCCTGAGCCTGAGTCAAATGCACCCACATTTGGGTCTTTATGAAAAAAAGGGACATGGCTTCCCTGGTGACTCAGTGGTAAAGAATCCACTTGCTAAGGCAGGAGACGCAGGAGTCAAATGTTCGATCCCTGGATCATGAAGATCCCCTGGAGGAGGAAATGGCAAAGTACCCCAGTGTTCTTGCCTGGGAAATCCCATGGACAGAGAAGCCTGGTGGGCCACAGTCCATGGGGTCACAAAGAGCTGGACATGACTGAGCGACTAACACTTCACTAATAGTCTTCTGATGTTCGAGACTTATAGAGGTCATTATTTCTTTTAATGTGTTTAAGGAAAACTGGCTGAGAAGTGTGAGCTGCAAATCATGTCCCAAGAAGGCTTCTGAGCAAGGCATGCTTCATATTCCCACCACTCTCGATGTGGTCAGATATAAATAGCAGCATGAATAGTTAAGAGCTACTCTCACTGAAAAAAAAAAAGTAATTAATTGGTGTTATACACAAAGGACTTCCCTTTTTTTTTTTTTTTTTGGTAACCAGCACAGCTTTAATTACAAGTAATTGTTCTCAAAATCAGGCTGCTCATAAGTTCTGCATTGTGGACAGTGATCAAGCATCAATACACTAATCTATCACTTTCATTATTTTGGTCATTTGGGTGTGTAAATGTGTATTTCAGACAACAAACCAGGCAGTTTCCACGGTTACTTTCTATCAAAATTTGCCTCTTTTAGGCACAGTTTGGATGATTTAGATTTTCATTCATTTGCTTTTACTTAGGAAAAGAATAGTACATTGTGTTTCTTTTTCCTGATTACTAGGTAAATACAGGGCTTATCAGGTGGCATAGTGATAAAGAATCTGCCTGTACTGTAGGAGATGCAAGAGACTCAGTTTCAATCTCTGGGCCAGGAAGATCCACTGGAGGAGGGCATGGCAACCCACTCCAGTATTCTTCTCTGGAGAATCCCATGGACAGAGGAGTCTGGTGTGCTGCAGTCCATGGGGTTGCTAAGAGTCGGACTCGACTGAGCCACTGAACAACAGCAGCAACAAAAGGTAAATACCGTGGCATCAGTTGTAAGAACTGGGCTTGTTACCAGCTTCTGGCGAATCTTACTAGGTGTCCCTATAGAACTTGGTACAATGGGTTGAAGCATGCAGAAACTCCCCTACTGAAATCTCTTCAGGGAATAACTGTAGCCCACTCCTGACTTCATTCAGAACTTGTACATTTCTTTCCTCCCATACTGGACACAGAAATTGTCACCTGAATTGTTAAAACCTGGCACCCCATTAACTCTCCACTGGGCCTTTGTATACGTGCTGAGTCGTGTCCAACTCTTTGGGACCCCATGGATTGTAGTCCACCGAGAGTTGGACTGTGAAGAAGGCTGAGCGCCGAAGAACTGATGCTTTTGAACTGTGGTGTTGGAGAAGACTCTTGAGAGTCCCTTGGACTGCAAGGAGATCCAGCCAGTCCATTCTGAAGGAGATCGGCCCTAGGATTTCTTTGGAAGGAATGATGCTATAGCTGAAACTCCAGTATTTTGGCCACCTCATGTGAAGAGTTGACTTATTGGAAAAGACTCTGATGCTGGGAAGGATTGAGGGCAGGAGGAGAAGGGGACGACCGAGGATGAGATGGCTGGATGGCATCACTGACTTGATGGACGTGAATCTGAGTGAACTCCGGGAGTTGGTGATGGACAGGGAGGCCTGGCGTGCTGCAGTTCATGGGGTCGCAAAGAGTTGGACATGACTCAGCGACTGAATTGAACTGAACTGAGGCTCCTCTGCCCATAGGATTATCTCAAGCAAGAACATTGGAGTGGGCTGCCATTTACTCCTCCAGGGGATCTTCTCCACCAAGGGACAGAACCCATGCCCACTGAGTCTTCTATATTGCAGGCGAATTCTTTACACATGGAGCCATCAAGGAAGTCTTGAATATGTGGGTAAATTTCAAAACTCAAATTCAAAAGCCTTCCCAGGTCATGTGATGGGAACCTATTAGCTCCACTTTAATCTGGTAGATGACTCTACTGTTTTCTTTTCTGATCTCTTACACATGCAGAAATTATTTATCTTCTGAATAAAATAAGTTTTCTTGAATGTAAAAAAAAATGGTGATACCGTTTGTTTCTGTTCTAACTTTTTTTCAGTGTAATAATCCAATTCCTAGCAAGAGAGTTGTGAGCGAAAAAATGGAATTAGAAACTTCTCTGTACTTATAAGAAAAAAAATAAAACAAGTGATATCTTCGGTAAACACTGAATGACTCTTATAGAACATAGACAAAAAAACTCTGCAACTAAACATGAGATTACATTGTCTGACGACAGACTATGCTATAATCCATTTTAAAAACATATTTAAAATTAGAGATTGTGAATCAAAGATAATTTACAGTTAAAACTACTCATTTTCTTCATTAATTATGTTTTTAATCAGATTCTCTTATTAAGTATGCATGCTGTAGAGTGAACTGGTCCAGAACTAGGCTGCTCAATCCTAGCTTTCTTTCCAGATAATGTTTTTATTGAAGTCAGGAGAATTTCGCCTAAAATAGTAACCAGTAACTTGACAACGTTTATTGAAGGACCTTGGCAACTGTAGATGTTCAGGGACAATGAGACTCGTGATGGAAAGAAGAAAAAGAAGACGATAAAGGACATATTCCTGCCCTCCTGCAGGAACTCACGGTCCACATCTTAACAGTGGCAGTGGGTACAGGCACCTACACAGGTACACACCGCTCAGACCAGAAGATGAATGTGGGACCAGCTGGACACCTGAGTATCTAAGAACCGAGAGGACCTCAGAAGGTGGAGGGGCCAGGCGTACACTGGAACTGATCCAGGGAGCTTTTTGAAGTGCAGTAAATTGAATAACATAGTTGGTCATCAGATGAAGTCAAGCCAAGTTTGATGAAGCCATTTTTATTTCACAAGACTTTTTTAACCAATACTTATCAGTAGTTTACTAGACTTTAAAAAATATATTTATTTCCTTATTTATTTGGCTGCACCAGTCCTAGTTGCGGTATGCAGGATCTTTAGTTGTGCCATGTGGGATGTGCTTCCTTGATCAAGACTAAACCCAGGCTCCCTGCACTGGGAGTGCAGCCTTAGCCGCTGGGCTACTGGGGAAGGCCCATACTTTTAACTTACATGAAAGCTTTAAAGAATCCTTTTGGGAATAGAGAAAACGTGACAGGTTGTGGAAATTCTGGGGAGACTGAAAGACACAAGAAAAACTTCCAGGCCAGAAACAGTCAGTCAAGAATGAAAGGAAGCTGGGTTTGGCAAGAACATGGGGTCCGTCTTTGTGGAAGTCATGGAGGACAAGGCAGATAATCCCAGATGGATCAATGATGGTGGAAGGAGAGCCTTTCAAACCAGGGTGGAATTGCTCCTTTGGCCACAGGGCATTTTCACGTCACAATTACTCTTGCTTCGTATAAGTTCTTCCTGCAACCACTTACAGGCAGTTGACCAAACCAAAGATCAGTCAAAGTGAGACACACGGCAGTGATGTGTGTTCAGCCTCTGCCCACAAGATCTCCAAGCACAACAATTTAGTGGAAAATAAGCAGTTATCTGATGTATAGAGAGAAAAAAATGCAAGTGCTCATTTACATTTTAAATTTCCATATTCCCTATTAGAGGATGGGTGTACACTGCCTAAGATGGCAGTCATCTGGAACGACCCTGTCTTAAAACAGGTAATGAACGCCTGAGGGACACAGCGGCCCAGCTGTGTAAATGGGGCCAATTATTGACACGAACAGGAACAGCGAGCACATTCAGACCAATGTGCCCCATGAGTGGCTTTTCCGTCACTTGCCTTCACACATGTTAGGTGCTCAGTGAATTTTTGAACGAAAGAGATTAACTTGCCTGTTTACAGTGTAATTTCTAGGACACACAGAGGACTTCAGTGACAAGTCAACTAGGTAACAGAGTTCATGGATGAGAGCCTCGCCCTTCAAGCCACGCCAAGGGCAAAGGCAAAAGTTTTGGGGTGCATGAGCAGCCCCTGTGACTAACCCTTAGCAGAATAAACACAGCTCTACGTTTGTTTCCATGTCCAAAAATAAAATATCCCTTTCATAAAAATAAGAGAACTATAAGTAAAAAGACCAAAGGGTGCTATTAGAATTTTGATAACCTGGGTCTTCCCTGGGGGTCCAGGCTTGGGCTGAGACCCCAAGCTCACAATGCAGGCGGGCCGAGTTCGATCCCTTGTCTGGGAACTCGATCCCATATGCGGTAACTAAGGTTTCACATTGTTGCTGCTGTTGATTAGTCACTGAGTCATGTCTGACTCTGTTTTGTAAATAAGTTCATTTGTATCATTTCCTTTTAGATTAGGCAGATCAAGGATGCCACATGATATTTCTCCTTCTCTGACTTACTTCACTCAGTATGATCCACCCCTGGGTCCATCCATGTTGCTGCAAATGGCGTTATTTTGTTCTTTTTGATAGCTGAATCATATTCTTTTGTATATATGTACCATATCATCTTTATCCAGGGAAACTTGCAATCTTATTAGAAAGATGATGCAGGCACCCAAGGTAAAGAGATAATGTATGCATTTTCTAGGCAGTAAGGCATTTCCACATGAGCAATAGAGGAGTCTTGGAGATGGAAGAGCTTTCTCCAGATGAAATGAGCTTTGCAACAGTGCAGGTGTTTTGCTTCAACGTGGATACTATGGAGAGGAGGAGCCTGGGAGAAAGGAAGGAGTCATCTGAGTCAAGTAGGATGCTGGCTGGGAGCAGGTATGCTCAAATGAGTGACAGGGGCTGTCTGAGAGGCCCTGTCAGACCAAGAGCAGATGTTCCTACCTAATCTCAACCTTCCTTTTTCATGAAGTGATCTGCAAATAGGCTGAACTTCAAAGATCGCCTATGTCAGCCTTGGCTGTTTATAAAGGCAGGGAACCATTTGTGGTATTATTATTATTTAAAACATTTAATCTTGTGTTTCTATCTTTCCAATAGCATCTGGACAACCTTTCGATTCTTGTCTGGCGATAATGAAATCATTAGAAAAATGTACCAAAACTCTTTTTTTGCTTATATCTGCACCATTTGGAACATATGTGACTACATTGATCTCCACTTGCACGTGGGTTTTCTAGCTTTTTCTCTTTCCCCTTGTTTTGAAAAAAAAAAAAAAAAGACCCTGTTGGAATCCCTTCCCTTAAAGAGCAAGGTATCTGAGTCATGTGTGTGGCTGGAGGTACCCCTCTATGCTCTCCACATGTCCTTGTTCTAGATAGCGAGCCACAACCTACCCAGCACATTTTTGTGGCTGAAGTGACCTAGAGTCTGGGGCCCTTTGGTGTTGAAGATTTTCTTCAGGTTCCAAGTTGATTTTATGGCAATAAAACACACCCAGTTTGGGCATTTTGCAAAGCATTGCTCGATGACCATGGGGAATCCAGCTAGGCTGTTGGGACGAGTAGCTAAAATACCTTCGAGCGCCTGACATACATCAAAGAAAGTCTTTTCCTTTCTTAGAAGCCCCGTTGCCAGCCGTTCCAGCCACGGGGCCGAGTTAAGCAGGAGTTAAGCAGGAAAAGAGCAGCTCTCGCTAGTCCCAGGAGAGGTCTCGCTGGAAAGATTTTTCCAGAAGGAGCTTGCACCAAAGCATAAAAGGTTCAGCCTCCAGCCTCTCATTCAAAAAAAGTTTTTAAAGCCTTTTTAAGGAAACAATTTAAACCCAGCTGCACTTATCGATCAGCGATTTGATTTTGCTTTGTTAGGAGGCATTTGTAATCTGCTTTTAAATGTTTTTTGTTCCTGGCCCTCATTGATAGCAAGTTCTGCCGGAGGCTACTTCTCAAAACTCGTCACTGGGGCTTTCCAGGCTCTGAGAACAGCAAGAATAATTTGAATCTGGACCTCCCCCTCCCCCACTTCCCAGCCTTCTCCTCTGAGCACAGAAGCAGATGCTAGCGAGGTGCCGCTTAACCTAAAACCTTGCAAAAAAAAGCCATTTGTCTTTAAAAGGAAAGGGACAGAAAGCAAGCAAATTCTGTTCAGGAAGCAGGAAAGGCAAGTCGATTTCCTTTCTCAAGTGCATCCAGTTCATCTCTGAAAGGGTGTGGTTGTTGTTCAGTCACTAAGTAGTATCCGATTCTTTCTGCAGCACACCAGGCTTCCCTGTCCCTCACTATCTCCTAGAGTTTGCCCAAGTTTATGTCCATTGAATTGGTGATGCTATACAACCATCTCATCCTCTGCCACCCCCTTCTCCTTTTGCCTTCAGTCTTTCCCAGCTTCAAAGTCTTTTCCAATGAGTCGGCTCTTTGAAAAAGGTACAGCTCCTCAAATCTTGTCCCTGACTGGTGCTTGGGGCCATGAAAAGCTAAACTTCCCCTGAACTGGAAAAAAAAAAAAATCTGAATTGCAGCAGAACACCCTATTTCTGCCATAAACAGACTTTATTTACTTACTTTTTTATTTACTTATTTATAAACTTTTTTTGTTTACAGCTTTCAAAGGTTGTCACTGTGCCTCTAATGGCATTGTGCACTGGTAATTTTATGTTCCCCAAAGTACCATAAAATAGTGACTTCTATTATTATAAACTGAAGAACAGGAACTGTGCTCTTAATTTAACTAATATCTCCCAACATTATAGAAACCCAAAACACTTGTAGGATGTCTGTCCTTTGATTTTTTTTTAATGAAATGCACACACATGTTATTTTTTATAATGTAGGCATACGCTTCCACAAGTATGATCTTCATGAGTTTACTTAGCAAGAAACCAAATACGTGAGTAAAACAGACTTTTTTCCAGCGGTGCCTTAATTGTCTTTCCTGCGTGCTCAACAGATTGTTACTGGATGTTTGCGGGGTCCCGCACAGAGGAACCTCACACCCAAGAAGAGGGTAACATGTCTTTGTTGTTTATAAAAACGACAGCCCCTAATGGGCCATATCAGCTCTAACACAAACTATTAAATCCCCTTTGCTAAATGCTGCTGTGTTCTGTTTCAGCATCTCGGCAGCCCCGGGAAGTAGGTGCAAACTCCAGGACCCCCATGCGCACATTGAGACGATTATAGAGGCTGGTTATTAGATAAGCCTCGGAAGGATGTTTTTCTTGGGCTGCTCACAAGCATTTTGAAAGAGTTGTGCTCCAGGTTTGAGGTCCGCTGTTTTCTTCCTCTTAAACTATGAGCAGCTGTCGCACATGACCTACTTCTGTAGGGCCCTGTAATAATTTCCTTCCTTCGGAGGCTTCAGGAGTCCTCCTCCTGCCCTGTGAAAAAAAAAAGGGGGGACAAATATTTTAATCCAAGCAAAATGCTGAAGCAGGTCTTGTTGGTTTCAGGGAAGAAACTCAATCCAGCTCCAGCACCAAGTGAAGGCCTCAAATTGGAACCATCTGGGCTGCAGAAGGGCTCTGGGACCTTTGGGGAGGGCGGAGACAGCCTTGCCTAGGGCTGCAGCCCGTACACCTGCAGAGACCCAGGCATCTGGGCAGGAGGCTGGACTCAGCCCTGAATCTGGCCTTCCAGGCTTTTCAGCTGCTCGCCAGCTCAGAACAGCCAGGAAGGCAAGGTGACTATGCTCAGGTAAAGGTAAACAGCCAGGAAGGCAAGGTGACCACACTCAGCATGTCCAATAAAGAGTCCCCACAACGACTGAATACATCTGACACAATCAGTCAGAAACACACGCTTTCCAACTCTTCCAGAGGTCAAGGGAGAAAGTCTTCAGGGAACTGTAGGGTGGAACACTTGATATTCTTGGAGTTCTCTGTTAAGCTGGGGAATAAAAGGTGTCGGCAAAGCCTTGAATGTGTTTCATCGGCTCTGCCTTCGTTTTATTTATTTGGTTTCTGTTTGCTTGTTTACCGTGTTGATTGGCTGACTTGACCCTCCAGGGAAGTGAAAGCACTTTTCGGGTATGTTCTAATAGCCAAGCCAGAAGACTTAGGGCAAGCTCCTGGGAGGATATTTTAAATAAAGTATTTTTAACATTTTTGTACAGATAATCACTTGATTTTTTAAAAAAAAAAATTAAAAACTGGAAGAAAAGTTACTTCTTGTTTAATACAGAGAGTTGTATTCCTTAAGAAAAAAAATTTTTTTTTGTAGAGCAAAATTTTTGTATCGCTGCATGCATGTTTCAACTCATGTGCCCTCTGCCCCGACTCCCCCATTTTCAAACAAAAAGGATGAAGATCTTTGCTTAGTCAAAGACCAGAAATCTTACTTTGAAATCCAGCTTATGATATATTTTCCGGAAAGAAAATGGGACACAAAGACCGAAATGGGACACAGTTGTTCAAGTAATACATACATTTTTCAAATATCGGTTGATGAGGAATATGCCATCTTTAATCTGGGTTTTAAATTATTGACTGTGGTTAGAAGTATAGTGACTATGATGTGACCATTACGGAATCCTGAAGAACAGGATCAAACAGGACACTCTCGGGGTAGGAGACCCTAAATCCACCTCAGCACAGAGATCAGAGATCAGAGGGCAATAACGAGAGAAAGAGCCAGTCATTGGAAAAGGTGGCGATTTGGAGAAAACATAGGAAAGGCTGTTGAAATTTTGAGTTTAGTTAAATGTGTCAAAGTGTACATTTATCTGGCTTCTTCTAAGTAACTTTTCCAAAGGAACCCATGGACCACAGTTTTTTCTTGTTGTGATTAAATGTATTAGTTTATCATAGTTAAATGTACTGACTGATGGAAATTATACAGTCAAGATGTAGATAATATAATTGAAGAAAACAATTTATTTGTTTTTTTTAAAAAAAACTTTAAAAAATGTGGGCAAGGATTTTTTCTTTTTAATTCCTAAAGAGAAAAGAAACATTTCAAAATAATAATTGGGTAGCCAGCCGTGCAGGATGGCTTTCTTTTTTGCAAAGTTTTGAGACTAAAAAGGACGCATGTGGAGCCAGCTTCTGGGGCACATCATGACATGGTTCAGCCGTGCAGGGTTCATGTCGAGAGCGTTCTTCCAGGCACCCCAACCCGAGGTGCCTGGCAGGGCCACAGGAGTGTTGGGCTTACTCTTTCTAAAGTGAAAAAAGTGAAAGTGTTGGTCGATCATTTGTGCCCGCCAGGCTCCTGGATCCATGAGATTCTCCAGGCAAGAATACTGGAGTGGGTAGCTGATCCCACTCTTTTTACCCCTGTTCCAAATATATATGCATGAACATTTAGATTTTTAACCAAATTTAGTTCTCTGAAATCTCCAGGATGCTTCCTACTCCTGCCTACGCACCCAGCTGCAACCAGACACACCTCCCCCAACCCCCTAGCCTGCCCACTGTCTGCCTGGCCACGGGACTCAGTGGAGCTGAGCGCCCTTCCTATGAGGTCTCCTGTGGAAAGCCAGTCGGCTGAGACTGGGAAAGGCCCCGTGGAAACAAACGGGGAGCCTGGCCTGGCAGCAGCTGGCCTTGTCAGGCAATTATAGCGACCCTTTGATACAAGCTTGTGTTTCTCTGGGAACCCTGGCACCGTCTCACTCCTGAAGCTCTGAGAGGGGCTGGGCCCGGCACAGGGGCCCAACAGGCCAGCTACTTAGACGAGTTGAGTTTCTGCAAAGCACCAATGCCTAGAATCAGCAAAAGGAGAAATTCTGTGGGTGTCTTCATTATTATTTTTAAATACAGGGTGTGATAACATCAACCTACCCCTAAATTAAAGCAATGATTTTAGCAGTCATGCGGCAACAAAGTCAGTGTTTTGATGGTTTTATTTGAAAAGCACATTTTCTGCAAATAAGAAATAATTGATATAAATACATTATTATATATATAGATATATATACAATATAATATGGGCTTCCCCGGTGGCTCAGTGGTAAAGAATCCGCCTGCCAATGCAGGCGCTTTAGGAGAGGAGGGTTTGATCCCTGGGTGGGGAAGATCCCCTGGTAAGGGCAATGGCAACCCACTTCAGTATTCTTGCCTGGAGAATCCCATGGACAGAGGAGACTGGTGGGCTGCACAGTTCATAGGTTGCAAAGAGTCGGACACAACTGAGCAACTGAACAGAAGCAACAACATAATATAATACATCCCTACACACACACCTGTTTTGACAGAAAGCTCCGCTCCCCCTCTTCCCATGTTGATGAAAGGTAAACAGTTGAGAGCAGGCAATTTCAGATTGATTTCTGAACTGGGATGGGAAAGTGCTTCTGACTGAAAAAGAAAGAATAGTTTTTTGACCAAAATGGTCAGGAGGTGATGAGGACTGACCTCCCCTCCCCCAGCCCTTGGCTGCCAAATCTTAACTGCCTGAAAACTTAGAGAAATGCTTGATTAAAACTAGAATAAAAATCTCCAGTCGCCTTCAGCAAACCGCAGCACAAGGATGGGAGAAGCCTTGCCAGGCTGCAGTCGAGTTACTTGGCGTCTGCTGAAAGCACGGCTCCCTTCCTGTTTAATAATTAATTCAACTTTAAAGCCCCAAGGATCTGGACTCAGCACCAGCTTCACAAAGCAGTACAGAAACAAAATGCTTCCAGAACTGGAGAGGGACAGAGGAAGAAAGAATCTAACATTTCAAGAAACATCACCACATGGGGCCAGGGGTGGGGGGTGGGGCTGGGAGGTGGAGAGGATCAGGGTGGAGAAATTCAAAATTAAATAAATACACACAAAAGCAAGGTTATTCGTGGCCATAGGCCCCAGGACCGGGAGGGCACAGGGAGCTAGAAGTCCTCTACTTGGGGTGCAGGCTGAGTGCCCACAGGCTCACGGGGAGCTAGTGGCCGATGGGCCCTGTATCTGGAGAAGGAAAGACCCAGGCTCTGTTCATTAGTCAGATCAACACGCTAGAAAAGGCACCAAAGGTGGGCCAGTGCCCCCTGCTCCTCCATCAAGCCCCCAGCCTCACAATTCTCTACGAAGGGATGGCCAGGTAGGGAACATGGACACACACACCCCCACAGCTGAAAAGAGAGAGGAAGGATTTAGTGAATAGCTGCTCAGTGCTCTAAGAACAACGCAGAAACCCAAGCAAGCTACTAGATTTCAAATTCAGTTACAGAAATTACCACCCGACATAGCAGCAAACTGCAAAACACACCCTGCTGGGCCCCCTGCACTGGGGCTGGTGATTTTTATAAACCATTCACTTTCTCCATTCAGGACCAGGGAAAATACACCAAGGATGATTTAAGGAGGCAGCAGTTACTAACAACTCACCAGGTCTCTTATCACATGTGGGTGTGTGGAAGAGTGCTTCCAGAAAGACTGAACCTCAACCTGGGAATCCAGTGCCCAATCACGCGGACTGAGCCGCTGTATGTGGGACAACTCGGGATCCTAAAGCATCTGAGAGAGGCGACCCCAGTAAGGAACAGATTACATGAAACAAAGGCCTGGGTGGCAAAGGAAAAGAGGAAAGCAGGTTAAGCGCCAAATTGTATTTATTTTCCCCTCATTATTATTATAAAGAAGACACAGCACAGAACACTCCCCATATCTACTGAGACTCCAGTAGGATATTTTGAAAAAGACATTCACGTAATTAAAGGGTTGATTTCAGCAAATACTGGCCTGAATATTTTTCCCAGTCCTTAAAAAGGGGATAATACTCTACAATTATCAAAACGATGTGGATTTTCTTTATATTTTACTTTCTGCACAAATCAGTTATACAGTGTTTAAAGACACCTCCTCCACGTGTGCTTCCTCCCACGTCAGACCAATGGCATTGCCTTGAAAACAGCTCAAGTGTCTTTGAAAAATAAGCCTGCCTTCCTCGAAACTGTGCCAACCCGAGTTTGAAACCAGTTTCCGGTTACTAAACCATTTCGAAATCAGAAAGTCGATTTACCTTCTCTAGTATTGAGTCAGTGAATGTTCAGCTGCAGTTTTTAATCTTTTAATTCCGGATTCAGATTTGAGCTGATGTCCCTGTTTTCTTCCCAAGCTCATAGCACTTTGGGTCCGTGAGGGAACCTACCCCATGCCAGTGACTGAATCATTCTGTACCTCAATTTCCTGGCCTGTGAAATGGGAAAGATCTTTGTTCTGAGCTCACCAGTCTGTGATACGATTTGTGGCCTGATGAGAGGAGCCTGGCGGGCTACAGTCCACGGGATCGCAAAGAGTCAGAGAAGACTTAAGCGGCTTGGCACGCACGCACGCTCATGGGCCACACAGCATGGCACCCTCCAAGTTCAAGAGTACAGCCCCTTCTGAGGTGCCCATGACTTCTCCCTCAGCTACCCTCCCTGGGGGCAGTTATTGAGTACNTCACCAGTCTGTGATACGATTTGTGGCCTGATGAGAGGAGCCTGGCGGGCTACAGTCCACGGGATCGCAAAGAGTCAGAGGAGAAGACTTAAGCGGCTTGGCACCCACGCACGGTCATGGGCCACACAGCATGGCACCCTCCAAGTTCAAGAGCACAGCCCCTTCTGAGGTGCCCATGACTTCTCCCTCAGCTACCCTCCCTGGGGGCAGTTATTGAGTCCACTTGGTGTGTGCTGAGTTCCTGGGTGCCCCTGTTGCTTTACTGGATAGGTGTGTTTTAAAGGCTTGTAAATTGATTTTCTGTAAAGCCAGTTGTATTTCCAGGACCAAGGGAGCTTCCTATTTCAAGGAATGTCCACAGTGAATCCTTTCTGAGAGCAGTAGATTCCTCCATGGCGAGGGCAGTTACCTATCAGCTTATCTTTTTCCTTTTCTCTTTAAAAATAAATCCAGATAGTTACATGAGGCAGATGGTCTCATGGAAAGAACATCGATCATGAGACAAGCAGCTCCCAGGTTGGTCCAGCCACTCATGGTGCAAACCTGGGCAAGTTACAGACTAGCTGTCACTGCAGCTGAGGCAGGGGCTCCCAGACTTCCAGGGGCGCTAAGATTCTGCTGCATAGATGGAGCCCACGGTGGTGAAGCTTGTTTCTGGGGAGGTGGAGAACTTTTGACACTCATAGTTCCTACTGTAACAGAGCTGTGAGTTAAATTAAGTGGGCCCAGGGTTTGCAGGGCCCATCTGGCTCCATGACACTGATTCTGTATGAATCTGGACTCATGGACGTCCAAGTCAGTGCCCCAGTGTCTGACCCCATTCACTAAATGTCACCTGTTCCTGCCTGCCTGCTTACCCATTCAGTGCAACTCACAGGAACTCGTGGGGGTCGGGTCATTCGGAATGGACCACCTGTGGACGTGAACATGCCCTAAAAGGAAAGAGAAGGTGACTCTTTGTGATCAAAAGAACAGACATCCAGCTTAAGTCTGGGTGGCTAAGGCACTTCCTGGGGCAGGTGTATTCTATTCAAAATTCCACGCGAGCTTAAAATGCCCTGTTGGAAATTCCAGGATAACAGGACTATGAAGGAAACGGCAGAGCCCTCCTAGCAAATCCCCTTCCCAGGACTCTGCCTCCCCAAGGTTTGCAAAGGCGGCATCCCTTTCGTAGAGGTGGCCTGTGGGCCCCAGAGCCTCACGGGGCAGGACTCCTCACCTCAGTGTTCTCGTCTGAAGACTAGGGGTGACATCCTCATGGTGGGTACACGACTGATGTGTGGAGACCCCTTAGTAACTACACTCAGCACCCACATAGTCCTCGGCTGGCTCGGGCCATTGTGACGACAGCAGCTGGGTTTAACCACAGAGCCCATTATCAGAATTACGCAGCAAGGATTGCCAAACTGAGGTATCTTAGTCCCTGCATTGGTTTGCTGGGGCTTCCCTGGTGGCGCAGCAGTAAAGAATCTGCCTGCCAATGCAGGGGGACACAGGTTCGATCCCTGGGTTGGGAAGATCCCTTGGCGAAGGAAGTGGCAGCCCACTCCAGTATTCTTGCCTAGGGAACCCCATGAACAGAGAAGCCTGGCCGGTAGCAGTCCACAGGGTCACAAGAGAGTTGTTTACAACTGAGTGGCTGAACAACAGCAATATTGGTTTCCTAGAGGCGCCATGACACATTACTGCAGACTGGGGGGGCTTAAACCACAGAAACCTGTGTCTCCACCAGTTTGAAGGCCAAAGGTCCCAGACCAGGTGCAGACAGAGCTGGTTCTCCTAAGCCGTCTTCTCCCTGTGTCTCCACAGGGCTGCCCCTCTGGGCCTGTCTGCGCCCCTGCCTCTTCTTATAAGGACATCAGCCACGTCGGACAGGAGCCCACCCTAGTGACTTCAGCTTGTTTAATCACTCAGTAGTGCCCAGCTCTTTTGTGATCCCATGGACTGCAGCAGGCCAGGCTCCCCTTACCTGAGTAGCACATCATTCCATTAGCTACTGGTCACCACATGGCTCGCGCAGGAAGCTTTCAAAGAAAATTAAAGTAAGGGAGGGAAAAAAGATCTGGCACTGGTTATTAACTCTACCTCAGGGTGACTTCTCTTCAGGGCCAATTAAATAGCGGCTCTGGGCTGTTAAGTTTACTGGTTTGCTTGTAGGTGCCACGTCTTCGTCAAGGACAGCCGAGGCCCAAATCGGCGTCGGTTTCATGCGATGAAGTCCAGGCTCTCTCTGCAAACCCAAGTTTTATGTGAAATTGTAGGTATGGCCACCCATGTGTGTGCTGACCTTCCTTCTTTAAGAAACAAGTTTTGCATTACCAGGTAAATGCCCTTTTGGTAGAATTTCCATGGAACACTGGTGACATCCTGTGGTCAGCGGTGTTTAAGGCAGCCAATGTTTCTCAGGAACTATCTCAGGGAAGAAAGAAAATGCCCCCACATAAATCCTAGTTTGCTTTATAAAACCAAAAAGAAAAAAGAAGTCTATCCTAATTCCTAATTATTTGTACAATGCAGACTTCTCCTTTTTTGAGTTAATGCAGTTTCCCCATGAATGTGGACAAAAGCAAATCCTGGTAATGAGTATCTTTGGTAAGAAGAGGTATGAGGCAGACAGAAATTACAGCTTCACCCAAACAGAGGGATGTGTGCCATGATGTCGGTGTCCACCCAAGACCACCCCCGCCATCGTACCTGGTTCCCACCACCGGCTACTTAATTCTCTTTGTCTTGGCTCTGAATCCAGAACTTGCAGGAGACAACCTTCTGCAAAAGAGCACACAGCAGGGCATAAAGGGAAAACAGTGGGTATTTTGGCATTTTTACATCCGTGACAATAAATTGAAGCCATTTAGTTGTAAATGTGATATTACACTTGACGGTTTCCCCTGGCAGAGTGCTGAGCGGCCCATATTGAACAGAGGCAGAGAAGTGGGTCTCGGGGAGCAGAGCCCATCACCAGAGCAACCCACCAAAGGGGCTCGTAAAAGCATTTGTTGGTCATTTAGAATCACCGCTCAGCTCCACCTTCCCAGTGCCGGGGGCAGCCCCTGCTTGGTGGAAGTCGTGCTGGAGTGAGCAGTGGAGTTTATGTTGTTCTTCTGTTTATTAAAAACGGATGGGAGCGCTTGACAGAAAAATCAAACTCTGGTCACGGCTCATTAATCCCTGTTGTATCTGTCAGGGGTGTGAGTCGGCTCCATGGCACCTCTTGGAAGGGGTTCACAGCTGAGCTCTGGTGCTCTCTCTCATTTTGAGTGGAAAGGGGTGCCAATTACCTGGAAGGGGAGAGCGCAAGAGGCTATTTTTAACCTACCAGCTTTGGTGGACAGTAAGTATAAGCGAGTTGGTGCACGAGAAAAAGGATTATGGTGGAGAATTTTATTGCCGGTATTTGTCACAGAGAAGGAAGGCAAAAATGGATGTGGCATAGAGTCTACTAGTGTGGCTCTTTTATGAAAAGCACACCTCTCGGAGACAGATCTTCAGGCAAATCCTGCAGACTCCTGACATTGCATGTGGTCACAGAAACACAGTCCTGCAGGAAGTAATCCTGAGGTGCCAGCCTCCTCCCCAGAGATGGAGATGAGACTGTTTACAGCAAGCCAGAGGAACAGACCAGTCCCTCTATTGGGAACAATGACCCGCTCAAGAGAATGTATGTTGAGAGCCTTCCTTCTGTGCCCAACTCAGCCTTACTGGTTAGAAAGACCACAGGATGGGGAGACCACTGATTTTCCTGTTGATCTGAGGCTTGGGGTTTGAAGTCTCCCAGAGCCTTGGATTCCTTGTGTATATGAGAAATAAAGGCAATAATTTAAGTGTCTGGGGATGTTGGAAGGATTAAATGAGAATGTGTCAATCACTTAAGCAGAGCACCTGGACCCTGGGAAACCTGCAGAAGAAGTTACTCTCAAAACTGTTTCTCAGTTCAGTTCAGTTGCTCAGTCATGTCAGACTCTTTGCAACCTCACGGACTGCAGCACACCAGGGGTTTCCGTGTCCATCACCAGCTCCCAGAGCTTACTTAGACTCATGTCCATCGCATCAATGATGCCATCCAACCATCTCATCCTTTGTTGTCCCCTTCTCCTCCCACCTGCAATCTTTCCCAGCATCAGGGTCTTTTCAAATGAGTCGCTTCTATGAATCAGGTGGCCAAAGTATTGGAGTTTCAGCTTCAGCATCATTCCTTCCAATGAATATTCAGGACTGATTTCNGCATGTGGTCACAGAAACACAGTCCTGCAGGAAGTAATCCTGAGGTGCCAGCCTCCTCCCCAGAGATGGAGATGAGACTGTTTACAGCAAGCCAGAGGAACAGACCAGTCCCTCTATTGGGAACAATGACCCGCTCAAGAGAATGTATGTTGAGAGCCTTCCTTCTGTGCCCAACTCAGCCTTACTGGTTAGAAAGACCACAGGATGGGGAGACCACTGATTTTCCTGTTGATCTGAGGCTTGGGGTTTGAAGTCTCCCAGAGCCTTGGATTCCTTGTGTATATGAGAAATAAAGGCAATAATTTAAGTGTCTGGGGATGTTGGAAGGATTAAATGAGAATGTGTCAATCACTTAAGCAGAGCACCTGGACCCTGGGAAACCTGCAGAAGAAGTTACTCTCAAAACTGTTTCTCAGTTCAGTTCAGTTGCTCAGTCATGTCAGACTCTTTGCAACCTCATGGACTGCAGCACACCAGGGGTTTCCGTGTCCATCACCAGCTCCCAGAGCTTACTTAGACTCATGTCCATCGCATCAATGATGCCATCCAACCATCTCATCCTTTGTTGTCCCCTTCTCCTCCCACCTGCAATCTTTCCCAGCATCAGGGTCTTTTCCAATGAGTCGCTTCTATGAATCAGGTGGCCAAAGTATTGGAGTTTCAGCTTCAGCATCATTCCTTCCAATGAATATTCAGGACTGATTTCCTTTAGGATGGACTGGTTGGATCTCCTTGCAGTTCAAGGAACTCCCAAGAGTCTTCTCCAATACCACGGTTCAAAAGCATCAATTCTTTGGTGCTCAGCCTTCTTTATAGTCCAACTCTCACATCCATACTTGACTACTGGAAAAACCATAGACTTGACTAGACAGACCTTTGTTGGGCAAAGTAATGTCTCCGCTTTTTAATATACTGTCTAGCTAGGTTGGTCATAGTTTTCTTCCAAGGTTACTAGTAAGCTCTAATTAGAAAAGGTACATGTACCTTCATAGCAGCACAATTCATAACAGCCAAGACATGGGGAAAACTTAAATGTCCATTGACAGATTAATGGATAAAGAAGATGCATGTGTATACAATGGAATACCACTCAGCCATAAAAAAGAATGAAACAATGCCATTTGTAGCAACGTGCAAGAACCTAGAGATTATCACGCTAATTATGGAGTAAGTCAGACAGAGAAAGACGAATACATGATATTGTTTATAGTGAAAGTGAAAGTCACTAAGTCATGTCCGACTTTTTGTGACCCCCATGAACTAAACAGTCCATGGAATTCTCCAACCCAGAACAATGGAGTGAGCAGCCTTTCCCTTCTCCAGGGGATCTTCCCGACCCAGAGATTGAACCTAGGTCTCCTGCATTGCAGGCAGATATTTTACCAGCTGAGCCACAGGGAAGTCCAAGAATACTGTAGTGGGTAGCCTATCCCTTCTCCAGCCGATCTTCCCAACCTGGGAATCAAACTGGGGTCTCCTGCATTGCAGGCAGATTCTTTATCAGCTGAGTTATCAGGGAAGTCCACCGCATATATGTGAAATCTAAAATATGACAAAAATTAACCTATTGACAAAACAGACTTACAGATATAGAAAACAAATTTACGTTTACCAAAGCAAAACCAGAGGGGAAAGGGAGGATAAATTAGGAGACTGAAATTAACAGATATACTCTACTGTATATAAAATAGATAACCAACAAGGCCCTACTGTATAGCACAGGGAACTCTGCTCAATACCTTGTTGTAACTTTTAGCATAAAAGAATCTGAACAAGAATAAATATGTGTATATATATGTATATGTGTAACTGAATTACTTTGCTGTACACCCGAAACTCATACAACATTGTAAATCAACTTGACTCCACTTAAAAACTAGTGACCCATCACCATCTTCAAGGTCATCACTATTTGGTCCAGGGTGTGCTTGCACCACAGAGTTCCTGAGGGTTAGGCAATGGGCATGTGAAGTGAAGAAGGGAAGAAAGGATGCATAAAGGTCCCGATGGGTCAACTTCTTCCACTGATGGGGGTGACTGTGTAGCTAATGATTATGAGCTCCATTCTGGGCTGGGTGCTACGAGTGATACATAGAAGTTTTAAGTGTAGTGTCTCTATTCAATAAATTTAAATGTAATCTAAATTAGTGTCTTTCTGGGAAGGCAGCCTTAGGTCAACAGCTTTAGAGCAAGGAGGTGAACCCTGGAAGAAGGCTGGTGCTGGGCAGAGGAAGGTGCTAAACTGATTCTGGTCCCAGCGGGGGCCATACCTTCCTCTGGAGCTAGGGATTAGCAGGAACCATACCCCGAAGGGTCTCCAGAGGGGCCCAGCCCCTCCTCGTGCATTTCCAGTTCTCCTTAAATTTGGTTTTTGTTTAGAAACGTGCCTACAATGGTCCATATAGTCAAAGCTATGGTTTTTTTTCAGTAGTCCTATAGGAATGTGAGGGCTGGGCCATAAAGAACAGCAAGACTTAGCAACTGAACAATAACAACAGCTTCCAAGTACAGGGCCCAGGGACCTGGGGCCAAGACAGCATGGTGTTTATACAGGAAGGAACCTGAGGAAACCTGACCTGCATCCTTGGAAAGCTCTCCTTGGCAAAGACAAACAAAACTGTTCCAAGGCATGCTCTCCATGGGAAATTTCATCCTGCTGATCTTGTTGGAACCTGTTCATTCCAACAATCAAGATTTGGGAGTCTAATTAGCCCTGTGGCTTTTGTTTATGTTAGAACTCAAATCTGTTTACCCCCTCCCTCTGTGGACCCCTTGCTCTGCAGGAGCTCAGGAATCTGAGGGCCACGGGTGGGCTGCAATGTCACAATGTCATAAGGGAGTGTCCTGCTCTGAGTTGAATTTTCAATTTTTGTTAGCATTTCCTATTTGCCCACAGCCTGAATTTTTTTTAGACATCATTTGCATGATAGAGTTAATCAAAGAGTGAAATGTAGCAGGTACTGGAGTCAGTGGGTGACAGGAAAGGCGGCATTATTAGGATAGAAAAGAGATGGAGCAGATGCCGTCTCAGCAACTCCATGTACAAACGACCTACACGAGGACACCCAGATCCGGGGTGGGACAAGGACCCTCTGAAGAGTGAGCCACGTGTGCCCTGTGTCCAAGTGAGTTTTCAAGGCACTTCAGTTCAGTCGCTCAGTCATGTCCAACTCTTTGCGACCCCATGAATTGCAGCACGCCAGGCCTCCCTATCCATCATCAACTCCCGGAGTTCACTCAGACTCATGTCCATCGAGTCAGTGATGCCATCCAGCCATCTCATCCTCGGTCGTCCCCTTCTCCTGCCTCCAATCCCTCCCAGCATCAGAGTCTTTTCCAATGAGTTAACTCTTCGCATGAGGTGGCCAAAGTACTGGAGTTTCAGCTTTAGCATCATTCCTTCCAAAGAAATCCCAGGGCTGATTTCCTTTAGAGTGGACTGGTTGGATCTCCTTGCAGTCCAAGGGACTCTCAAGAGTTTTCTACAACACCACAGTTCAAAAGCATCAGTTCTTTGGCACTCAGCCTTCTTCACAGTCCAACTCTCACATCCATACATGACTACTGGAAAAACCATAGCCTTGACTAGATGGACCTTAGTCAGCAAAGTAATGTATCTGCTTTTGAATATACTATCTAGGTTGATCATAACTTTTTTTCCAAGGACTAAGTGTCTTTTAATTTCATGGCTGCAGTCACCATCTGCAGTGATTCTGGAGCCCCCCAAAATAAAGTCTGACACTGTTTCCACTGTTTCCCCATCTATTTCCCGTGAAGTGATGGGACTGGATGCCATGATTTTCGTTTTCTGAATGTTGAGCTTTAAGCCAACTTTTTCACTCTCCTCTCTCACTTTCATCAAGAGGCCCTTTAGCTCCTCTTCACTTTCTGCCATAAGGGTAGTGTCATCTGCATATCTGAGGTGATTGATATTTCTCCTGGCAATCTTGATTCCAGCTTGTGTTTCTTC
>SJYW01034210.1:122850-135757 GCA_006410735.1 Raphicerus campestris
CCAATCCCTCCCAGCATCAGAGTCTTTTCCAATGAGTTAACTCTTCGCATGAGGTGGCCAAAGTACTGGAGTTTCAGCTTTAGCATCATTCCTTCCAAAGAAATCCCAGGGCTGATTTCCTTTAGAGTGGACTGGTTGGATCTCCTTGCAGTCCAAGGGACTCTCAAGAGTTTTCTACAACACCACAGTTCAAAAGCATCAGTTCTTTGGCACTCAGCCTTCTTCACAGTCCAACTCTCACATCCATACATGACTACTGGAAAAACCATAGCCTTGACTAGATGGACCTTAGTCAGCAAAGTAATGTCTCTGCTTTTGAATATACTATCTAGGTTGATCATAACTTTTTTTCCAAGGACTAAGTGTCTTTTAATTTCATGGCTGCAGTCACCATCTGCAGTGATTCTGGAGCCCCCCCAAATAAAGTCTGACACTGTTTCCACTGTTTCCCCATCTATTTCCCGTGAAGTGATGGGACTGGATGCCATGATTTTCGTTTTCTGAATGTTGAGCTTTAAGCCAACTTTTTCACTCTCCTCTCTCACTTTCATCAAGAGGCCCTTTAGCTCCTCTTCACTTTCTGCCATAAGGGTAGTGTCATCTGCATATCTGAGGTGATTGATATTTCTCCTGGCAATCTTGATTCCAGCTTGTGTTCCTTCCAGTCCAGCATTTCTCATGATGTACTCTGCATATAAGTTAAATAAGCTGGGTGACAATAAGCTAAATGTTTCTGGTAAGGCTCTGGATCTGAGCTGGGCCAACATCTCCATGAAGAGACATCACTTTGCTGACAAAGGTCCGTACAGTCAAAGCTATGGTTTTCCAGTAGTCATGCACAGATGTGAGAGTTGGACTATGAAGAAGGCTGAGCATCAAAGAACTGATGCTTTCAAATTGTGGTTCTGGAGCAGATCTTGAGAGTACCTTGGACTGCAAGGAGATCAAATCAGTCAATCCTAAAGGAAATGCACCCTAAATATTCATTGGAAGGACAGATGCTGAAACTCCAATACTTTGACCACCTGATGTGAATAGCCACCTCATTGGAAAAGACCCTGATGCTGGTAAAGATTGAGGGCAGGAGGAGAAGGGAGAGACAGAAGATGAGATGGTTGGATAGAGTTACTGATTCAATGCATATGAACTTGAGCAAACTCTCGGAGGCAGTTGAAGGACAGAGAAGCCTTGTGTATTTCAGTCCACGCGGTCACAAAGAATCAGACACAACTTAGCAACTAAACAACTACAACAACAAACTCTGGGATCATAGAGTAATACAATTAAATGGGTTGACATACAATAGCTTAATCATCAGCACATATACTGAGACTTTAAAAATAAAGTTGACACCAGAAACCTCCCTCACCCCAGCCAAAATTTAAAAATCACATCACTAGAAGACATTCCTTTGGGAAAATGTTTTGAATTTAACCGCTTGCTTTTTATATGAAGCTATTGCCTTGGTACTGGAAGATTTAAAAAAAAAAGTGTTACGTTATTATTGGAAACCCTGCATTCAAGTAATGCAAATCTGTCTTCAAGTTCATTTAACAAAGTGACATTTAAATTACTAAGAAGAATGGAATAAACTCTATGTTATTTGCAGTCTCCCAATACACTGGGATGAAATTGTCCTGGGATCAGCAACTGATTAAGCTGATTATATACCTCATACGTGGAGGATGTGGTTTTCAACCGGCCACAATCAAAATACAATTTAGTTCTGTTAGTGTAATAATGTCGATGCCATAAAAGGCATCTCCTGGTAAGAGTTTTTCATTTACATTTCTCCTACCATTAGGGGAATTTTCACAGCTCTGCTGTCTTCTCCCTGCCTTGAACTCCAAGTTCTCACTGTAGAATCTGGGCGGCTTCTCTAGGTTAACACGGTTAGGGAAGCTGGCAGGAGCCAGGAGCTAAGCTGTGGGCTCTGGAGAGCCACACACACGCACACCTGCTAGCCTGCAAAATGGTGTAGAGGGTGAGTGGCTCCCAGAAAGGTGATGAGGGAAAAGGTGCAAGCCAAGAAACAGCTCAAGCAGGGCCTGCTGGAAATGGATCCACCACCCAAGAGCTGTGTGCTTTATGTCATGAATGTTTCACTTCTTATTCTCAAAGATCCAGTGAACATAGATGCTGTGCAGAATATTTTACAGTAGATAAGGAAGGATTACATTTCCATGCACATACATAATGAAAAAATACACCTATATCCACGAGAGTCTTCTACCTTAACAAGGACAATTTCTCGAGTTCTCTGAGTGGCAGGATGACTATAGTTCCAAAAAGAAGAGTTCACAGTGCATGAACTCAAGGTTCTTACCAAGGAAAGGGAATCCCTTGGTGGTCCAGTGGTTAGGACCCTGTGCTCTCATTGCCAAGGGCCTAGGTTCCATCCCTGGTCAGGAAACTAAAATCTCATATGGTGCATGGTGCAGCCAAAAATAAAATGAAAAAAAAAAAAACTTAAAAAAAACAGAGCAGATAGAAATCACACTTAATAGTAATGAGTATAAAGCTAGTAACGATCTTTCCAGCAAGAATTAGATGCAGTTTCCTCTGAGGACCACAGTCAGATTGTAAGTCTTAAACGGAACATTGTCTGTGATGTGAGCAAGGTTCCCTATGAGAAATCTGGCCGTGTGACTGCTGTGGTCCCCCCTCACATAGCAGAGATGGTGGTGGAATTCATCAGACCTAGAGACAGAGAAAGAAAATGCCACCCTGAAACCACCAGGAAATGGGAATGTTTGGTGCAGCCACATCAAACAGGTTGGCCCTTTCCACTCTAGCCAGTTGTAAGTGGTTGGGCTCTCTTTCTTTTAATTTATTTTTGCTGTGATGCAGGCTTTTGCTACAAGCGGGCTTCTCTAATTGTGGTGAGCGGTGCTCCTCTCTGCTTGCGGGCTTCTCACAGTGGCGGCTTCTTTTGCTGCCCAGCACAGGCTCCAGGGCTTCAGTAGTGGGCTTCAGTAGCTGCAATGCGTGGGCTGCGTTGCTCCTCGGGATGTGGAAAGAATCTTCCCGGACCAGGGACTGAATCCATGTCCCCTGCACTACCAGGAGGATTCTCAACCACTGGACCACCAGGGAAGTCCTGAGCTTTGTTTTTCAGATTCAAATGTTTAAGGCAGAGAAATGTAATCTAAGTGGAGCAGCTCACTTGGAACTTCTGTAAGCACCTTTCTTTCAAAGCCTTTTGGTCTCAATACGCTCCGTTGAATTCCATGCAGGAAACGGGCAGAGAGGAAACCCGAAGTTCTATCCAGGCCATCTGATTCCACACTGAGTTGGAGGCAGGGTCCAGGGCTTTTCACCTTTAAGCAAACACTAGGCTACATCCACACACCTGTGCCCCCAGTTCTGTGCATTTGGCAGGAAGAAAGCCAGCATTTTAGAGCTGAGCCCAGGATAAGCCTGAGTGGTACAGAGGCTGGTTAATTCCT
This sequence comes from Raphicerus campestris, assembly GCA_006410735.1. Classification (NCBI taxonomy): domain Eukaryota; kingdom Metazoa; phylum Chordata; class Mammalia; order Artiodactyla; family Bovidae; genus Raphicerus; species Raphicerus campestris. The sequence continues at coordinate 126,300 of SJYW01034210.1, forward strand.
CATTCTCCAATTGAAAAGAATTTTTAACAGCTTTTTTATTAGGAGGATTCTCACTTTAAAGAGGTACTTCAGGAAGTCATCAACTGTTGTACTGTCAAGGCAAGACCAGCACTGCTTCTCAGTCCGTGTAAACTTGAGTATCCTGGCCAAGCACAGGAGGATGCAGCATTTCAGAACAAATTGATGGGAAAGGGGGTTTTACAGCAATAACCCGCAAGACTTGCTGATCAGGAGAGAACACATACTGATCAAGCAGATGAGATAAGAGGCAAATTCTATCGACATCAGTGTTTCTTATTACTTGGCAAATGAGACAGAGAAAGGAGAGAGAGAGAAAAAAAGAATGAGGAGGCAAAAATAGCCTATTGCCTTCAGTATAAACCACGCCTGCATGGCTCAGAATCATCGTATTCATTCCCATTACTGATGACTTAAATTTCATGTGTGCGTGTGTGCTAAGTCGCTTCAGTCGTATCCAACTCTTTGTGACCCTATGGACCTTAGCCCGCCAGGCTCCTCTGTCCATGGGATTCTCCAGGCAAGAATACTTGGAGTGGGTCGCCATGCCCTTCTCCAGGGGATCTTCCTGACCCAGGGATTGAAGCCATTTCTCTGATATTTCCTGTATTGGCAAGCGGGTCCTTTACCACTAGTGCCACCTGGGAAGCTCTTAAATTTCCCACATATTTCTAAAATATGTCAAAATATTGAGACCCAGAATTTAGGCTCTTATGATGTTTAGTTATCACTAAAGCTGGCCCTTCAGGGTGGAGTCGGACACCTGTGTGAACCCAGGGCCCACAATAAATTCACCACTATGTCTCCCACTGACGCTTTAGCCACATCAAAGTGAAAGAAAANCCCAGTTCTGTGCATTTGGCAGGAAGAAAGCCAGCATTTTAGAGCTGAGCCCAGGATAAGCCTGAGTGGTACAGAGGCTGGTTAATTCCTCATTCTCCAATTGAAAAGAATTTTTAACAGCTTTTTTATTAGGAGGATTCTCACTTTAAAGAGGTACTTCAGGAAGTCATCAACTGTTGTACTGTCAAGGCAAGACCAGCACTGCTTCTCAGTCCGTGTAAACTTGAGTATCCTGGCCAAGCACAGGAGGATGCAGCATTTCAGAACAAATTGATGGGAAAGGGGGTTTTACAGCAATAACCCGCAAGACTTGCTGATCAGGAGAGAACACATACTGATCAAGCAGATGAGATAAGAGGCAAATTGTATCGACATCAGTGTTTCTTATTACTTGGCAAATGAGACAGAGAAAGGAGAGAGAGAGAAAAAAAGAATGAGGAGGCAAAAATAGCCTATTGCCTTCAGTATAAACCACGCCTGCATGGCTCAGAATCATCGTATTCATTCCCATTACTGATGACTTAAATTTCATGTGTGCGTGTGTGCTAAGTCGCTTCAGTCGTATCCAACTCTTTGTGACCCTATGGACCTTAGCCCGCCAGGCTCCTTTGTCCATGGGATTCTCCAGGCAAGAATACTTGGAGTGGGTCGCCATGCCCTTCTCCAGGGGATCTTCCTGACCCAGGGATTGAAGCCGTTTCTCTGATATTTCCTGTATTGGCAAGCGGGTCCTTTACCACTAGTGCCACCTGGGAAGCTCTTAAATTTCCCACATATTTCTAAAATATGTCAAAATATTGAGACCCAGAATTTAGGCTCTTATGATGTTTAGTTATCACTAAAGCTGGCCCTTCAGGGTGGAGTCGGACACCTGTGTGAACCCAGGGCCCACAATAAATTCACCACTATGTCTCCCACTGACGCTTTAGCCACATCAAAGTGAAAGAAAAACAAGATTTTCTCTTTTTTTATTTTATTGAAGTATAGTTGATTTACAATGTTGTGTTTAATTTCTGCTCTATAGCAAAATGACTCAGCTATACATATACACACTCTTCTCATATTCTTTTCCATTACAGCTTATTCAAGTCATTTAGGCTTGTTTCCTCCAGGAAGGGCGTAGTTTCTCTGAAAATGAGCAGAAGGATTCAGAACCAAGTCATACGACAGGTAGGTGACACATGCTGATTGGAGGCAACATGATGCACAGAATGGTCTCCAGAACTAGCCTCGCAGGTGGAGCTTGGCCCCTAAACAGACTATAATCCCAAATAAACAGCAACCAACATGTAGCCTAAATGAAGTCAAACCTTCTAGCCCTGTATGATTATCCTGTTCTTTAATAGATAAATTAAAATGACTATTGGAAGATGTGGTACATATACATGATGGAATATCACTCAGCCATTAAAAGGATGAAATAATGCCATTTGTAGCAACATGGGTAGATCTAGGGATTGTCATACTAAATAAACTAAGTCAGACAGAGAAATATTATATGACATCCCTGAAATGTGGAATCCAAAAAGAAAAACTACAAATGAACTTATTTACAAAACAGAAAAGATAGGACACTGAAAGATGAACTCCCTAGGTTGGTAGGTCCCCAATATGCTACTAGAGATCAGAGGAGAAATAACCAGAAAGAATGAAGAGATGAAGCCAAAGCAAAAACAACACCTGGTTATGGATATGACTGGTGATAGAAGCTCTGATGCTGTAAAGAGCAATATTGCATAGGAACCTGAAATGTTAGGTCCATGAATTAAGACAAATTGAAAGTGTTCAAACAGTAGATGGCAAGAGTGAACATCAACGTTTTAGGAATCAGTGAACTAAAATGGACTGGAATGGGTGAATTTAACTCAGGTGACCATTATATCTACTACTGTGGGCAAGAATCCTTTAGAAGAAATGGAGTAGCCACCATACTCAACAAAAGAGTCTGAAATGCAGTACTTGGATGCAATCTGAAAAACGACAGAATGATCTCTGTTCATTTCCAAGGCAGATCATTCAATATCACAGTCCATGTCTATGGCCCAACCATTAATGCTGAAGAAGCTGAACAGTTCTACGAAGACCTACAAGACCTTCTAGAACTAACACCCAAAAAAGGACACCCCCCAAAAATGTCCTTTTCATTATAGTGGACTAGACTGCAAAAGTAGAAAGTCAAGAAACATCTGGAATAACAGGCAAATTTGGCCTTGGAGTACAGAATGAAGCACTTGCTGCTGCTGCTGCTGCTACTGCTGCTAAGTTGCTACAATCGTGTCCAACTCTGTGAGATCCCATAGACAGCAGCCCACCAGGCTCCCCCGTCCGTGGGATTCTCCAGGCAAGAACACTGGAGTGGGTTTCCATCTCCTCCAATGCAAGAAAGTGAAAGGTGAAAGTGAAGTCGCTCAGTTGTGTCTGACTTCTAGCGACCCCATGGACCACAGCCTACCAGACTCCTCCGTCCATGAGATTTTCCGGGCAAGAGTACTGGAGTGGGTTGCCATTGTCTTCTCCGGAATGAAGCAGGGAAAAGGCTAATAGAGTTTTCCCAAGAGAACACACTGGTCATAGCAAACACCCTCTTCCAACAATACAAGAGAAGACTCTACACATGGACATCACCAGATGGTCAACACCAAAATCAGATTGATTATATTCTTTGCACCCAAAGATGGAGAAGCTCTATACAGTCAGCAAAAACAAGACCAGGAGCTGACTGTGGCTCAGATCATGAACTCCTTATTGCCAAATTCAGACTTAAATTGAAGAAAGCAGGGAAAACCACTAGACCATTCAGGTATGACCTAAATCAGATCCCTTACGATTATGCAGTGGAAGTGAGAAATAGATTCAAGAGATTAGATCTGATAGAGTGCCTGAAGAACTATAGAAGAGAGGTTCATGACATTGTACAGGAGACAGGGATCAAGACCATCCCCAAGAAAAAGAAATGCAAAAAAGGAAAATGTTGTCTGAAGAGGCCTTACAAATAGCTCAGAAAAGAAGATAAGTGAAAGGCAAAGGAGAAAAAGAAAGATATATCCATTTGAATGCAGAGTTCCAAAGAATAGCAAGGAGAAATAAGAAAGCCTTCCTCAGTGATCAGTGCAAAGAAATAGAGGAAAACAACAGAATGGGAAAGAGTAGAGATCTCTTCAAGAAAATTAGAGATACCAAGGGAACATTTCATGCAAAAATGGGCTCGATATTAAGAAGAGGTGGCAAGAATACACAGAAGTGTACAAAAAAGATCTTCACGACCCAGATAATCATGATGGTATGATCACTCACCTAGAGCCAGACTTCCTGGAATGTGAAGTCAAGTGAGCCTTAGGAAGCATCACTACAAACAAAGCTAGTGGAGGTGATGGAATTCCAGCTGAGCTATCTCAAATCCTGAAAGATGATGCTGTGCAAGTGCTGCACTCAAGATGCCAGCGAATTTGGAAAACTCAGCAGTGGCCACAGGACTGGAAAACGTTAGCTTTCACTCCAGTCCCAAAGAAAGGCAATGCCAAAGAATGCTCAAACTACTGCACTCATCTCACACAGTAGTAAAGTACTGCTCAAAATTCTTCAAGCCAGGCTTCAACGCTATGTGAACCGTGAACTTCCAGATGTTCAAGCAGGTTTTAGAAAAAGCAGAGAAACCAGAGATCAAATTGCCAACATCTGTTTGATCATTGAAAAAGCAAGAGAGTTCCAGAAAAATATCTATTTCTGCTTTATTGACTATGCCAAAACCTTTGACTGTGTGAATCACGACAAACTGTGGAAAATTCTTAAAAGATGGGAATACCAGACCACCTGACCTGTCTCTTGAGAAATCTGTATGCAGGTCAGGAAGTAAGAGTTAGAACTGAACATGGAAACAACAGATTGGTTCCAAATTGGGAAGGGAGTATGTCAAGCCTGTATATTGTCACCCTGCTTATTTAACTTATATGCAGAGTACATCATGAGAAATACTGGGCTGCATGAAGCACAAGCTGGAATCAAGATTGCCAGGAGAAATATCAATAACCTCAGATATGCAGATGACACCACCCTTATGGCAGAAAGTGAAGAGGAACTAAAAAGCCTCTTGATGAAAGTGAAAGAGGAGAGTGAAAAAGTTGACTTACAATTCAACTTTCAGAAAACTAAGATCATGGCATCCGGTCCCATCACTTCATGGCAAATAGAGGAGGAAAGAGTGGAAACGTTACAGACTTTATTTTGGGGGGCTCCAAATTCACTGCAGATGGTGACTGCAGCCATGAAATTAAAAGATGCTTATTCCTTAGAAGAAAAGTTATGACCAACATAGACAGCATATTAAAAAGCAGAGACAATGCTTTGCGAACAAAGGTCCGTGTAGTCAAAGTGATGGTTTTTCCTGTGGTCACGTATGGATGTGAGAGCTGGACTATAAAGAAGGCTGAGTGCCAAAGAATTGCTTTTTTTGAACTGTGATGTTGGAGAAGACTCTTGAGAGTCCCTTTGACTGCAAGGAGATCCAACCAGTCCATCCTAAAGGAAATCAGTCCTGAATATTCACTGGAAGGACTCATGTTGAAGCTGAAACTCCAATATTTTGGCTACCTGATTTAAATAACTGACTCATTTGAAAAGACCCTGATGCTGGGAAAGATTGAAGTTGGGAGGAGAAGGGGACAACAGAGTATGAGATGGTTGGACGGCATCACCAACTCAATGGATATGAGTTTGTAAACTCTGGGAGTTGGTGATGGACAGCGAGGCCTGGTATGCTGTGGTCCATGGGGTCACAAAATGTCTGACACGACTGTGTGACTGAACAGAACTAAACAGAAGCAGGCTTAGAGGACACACTTATGGTTGCCAGGGTTGGGGGAGAGTGGGAGGAAGGAATAGTTAGGGAGTTTGGGAAGGACATGTACACACTGCTGTATTTAAAATGGATAACAACAATGTCCTACTTTATAGCACAGAGAACTCTATTCAATGTTATGTGGCATCCTGGATGGGAGCAGGCTTTGGAGGAAGATGGATGCATGTGTATGTGTGGCTGAGTCCCTTCTCTGTTCACCTGAAACTATCACAGCATTGTTAAGCAGCTGTACTCCAATACAAAATTAAAAGTTTAAAATTTGAAAGAAAAAAATGCTGTCACATAATTTAGTCCAAGAGATTCATTAAAACCCTCGATCCTCTCAAGCCCAGATTAACATATTAGAAAGTGCTTTCTGACATATTAGAAAGCAAGGAATTCTAGAGTAGAAAGAATACTTAATTTAGTATCAATATACTACTTTGCATTGGTTTAACAAAATTTTTTGCAGTGTTCAAACATGGAGGTGGAAATCAGCTTCAGCGTGGACAAGGACCACGCTGGGCGACCACAAGGACAAATCTCCTGCCGACGTCTTTAATCACCGAGCTAACACAATTAGTCCTAAACACCACCTTTCCACTCACATGTTGAATACATAATAGCACTTTACACGAACTTGAAAATTTCTTTCTCTCAGTTTAAAGTATTTTTTCCTTTCCCAACATTTGTTTATAAAACATGACAACATGCTTATAATAGAGCAGTTCTTTCCCTCGTATTTTGCAGCCTGAAAACAGAACTCCCATCACAGTTCTGTCTGGGAGAAACAGACCGTGATGGGAGTTCCTTGAAATTTTAGAGCAAACTATTGGCAAAGGCAGAAGGAGAAAACATCCAAAACAAACAAACAAAAATTCCTTTCCACCAGAACACATCGCCTGCAACCTTCATCGCATCGTTGAAATTCCATCCTGAGCTCAAGTTAACATAAAATTAAGAATTCTCCACTATGGAGAGCTTTGAAAAATGAAGACACATTTCTTACTACATTTGAAAACTTCCTCAAAGCTAGGAATTGTTGTAAAAAAAATGTTTCAGCTCATTTTTCATTTGGGGAGTAGTGGAAAAGGATGACAAATGGATACCATCAGCCACAGGCTCACAGATCCGACTTCTCTTGCCTTTCAGGCTCCACAGACACATGGATGTGTCCTGTTAATTATTCTTCGTCACCTAGGTGAGCAGGTGTGTGTGTGTGTGTTCAGTTGCTCAGTCATGTCTGACTCTTTGGGACCCTATGGACTGTAGCCTGCCAGGCTCCTCTGTCCATGGGGTTTTCCAGGCAAGAATACTGGAGTAGTCGTCATTTCTTTCTCCAAGGTGAGCAAAACCCTCATGCAAATAGTCAGCTTTCTTTCTGATGAAAATAATGTTTACTTTACATTTCAAGTTGAAGAGTAACATGTCAGTTGTATTCACAGCAATAATCATGGTAGAGATTTTGACTTAATTTTTTTTTACATTGGAAACATTTTCAAGAGCACAATTACATACTTGTCCCTTATTTGCATGAGGAAGGGCTGTCACTCCAGTCAAAGGAAAGGCATGCTTCCATTCACCTATCCATCCATTCATGTATCTGTTGGGGTCTAGGGTGTGTTCTAGGCTCTAGGGACATAGCAATGGGGAGCAAATGATGGATATTAACAAGTCCCGTGCCCCTCATTACAGCTAGGGGAGACAGGCCATGATCAAAACAGATGAATGCAGAATTGATTAGAAGGGCATCCTGGGCTGGAGGGGAGTTTGGGGGAGAATGGATACACATGTACGTCTGGCTGAGTCCCTTCATTATACACCTGAAACTACCACAGTGTTATTAATGGCTATACCTCAGTATAAAATAGAAAGATTTTAAAAAAAATAGATCTGTATTTAAAAAAAAAAAAACAAAAAAAAGAAAGAACTGATAAGAAAGAATAAGTCTTTGAAGAAGAATGAAGTGGAGGAAGAGGATAAGGCTGGAGGCTACAATTGAAACAGTATGGAAGGTCCTTAAAAAATTAAAAATAGAATTACCATATGACCCAGCAGTCCCACTCCTGGGCAGATATACAGAGAAAATCATAATTCCACAAAACACACACATTGCAATGTTCATTGAACCTCTATTTACAATAGCCAGGATTTGGAAGCAACCTAAGTGTTCATTGACAGAGGGATGGATAAAGAAGATGTGGTGCATTTATATGTGGACTATTACTCAGCCATAAAAAGGAACAAGATTGGGTCATTTGTAGAGAAGTGGATGGACCCAGAGAATGTCACACAAGGTGAACTAAGTCAAAAAGAGAAAAACAAATATTGTATATTAACACATATCCCCCAAAAGCGCAAATCAGGATCTCAAAGAGATGTTAGAACTCCCAAGTGATAAAAAGTCAAGATGTGGAGACAGCCTAAATGTTGTCTGATGGATGAATAAAACAAAAAAGATGTAGAATATATGCACATTCCATCAGCCTTAATAAAGAAAGGAATCCTGCCACATGTGACAATATGGGAGAACTTTGAGGACACAATGCCAAATGAAATAAGCCAGTTATAGAAAGACAAATAGTACATGATTCCACTTACTGAGGTATTTAAAATAATAACTCCTTAAAGTGACATTTTTTAAAAATTATAAGCAGCACTTTTGAGGTAATTTAAGATGACATTTTATTTTTTCTGTTATTAATAAATTTACTTAAATACACTTAATCCAGAATATTCTAAATGGTTTTTCTAAGTTATCCGACCTGAAACATATTTTTTAAAAATTTGATTAGTATCTATGGAACACTACTTTTTAAATACAAATTTATTTATTTTAATTGGAGGTTAATTACTTTACAATACTGTATTGGTTTTGCATACATCAACATGAATCTGCCACAAGTATACACATGCGCCCCATCCTGAACTCCACCCCCCACCTCCCTCCCTGTACCATCCCTCTGGGTCGTCCCAGTGCACCAGACCCAAGCATTCAGTGTCATGCATCGAACCTGGATTGGCAATTCATTTCATATATGATATTATACATGTTTTGATGCCATTCTCCCAAATCTCCCACCCTCTCCCTCTCCCTCAGAGTCCAAAAGACTGTTCTAATATATGCGTTAGTATAGTGTATTGGTGTTTGTCTTTCTGGCTTACTTGACTCTGTATAATAGGCTCCAGTTTCATCCACCCCAATAGAACTGATTTAAATGTATTCTTCATATACTCCATTGTGTATGTGTACCACAGCTTTCTTTTCCATTCGTCTGCTGATGGACATCTAGGTTGCTTCCATGTCCTGGCTATCGTAAACAGTGTTGCGATGAGCATTGGGGTACGTGTGTCTCTTTCAATTCTGGTTTCCTCAGTGTGTATGCCCAGCAGTGGGTCATAAGGCGGTTGTATATTAACATGGTTGTATATTATGCTTGGTCATAAGGCAGTTCTATTTCCAGTTTTTAAGGAATCTCCACACTGTTCTCCATAGTGGCTGTACTAGTTTTCATTCCCACTAACAGTGTAAGAGGATTCCTTTTTCTCCACACCCTCTCCAGCATTTATTGCTTGTAGACTTTTGGATTGCAGCCATTCTGACTGGCATGAAATGGTACTTCATTGTGGTTTTGATTTGCATTTCTCTGATAATGAGTGATGTTGAGCATCTTTTCATGTGTTTGTTAGCCATAAGATGACATTTTAAATAGTAACATTTTTTTTTCTTTTCTTTTCTTTTTTTTTTTAAATTTATTTATTT
>SJYW01034210.1:137984-167690 GCA_006410735.1 Raphicerus campestris
GCGGCATGTGGGATCTTACTTCCCTGATCGGGGATTGAACTTGGGCCCCCTGCATTGCAAGCCCAGAGTCCTAACCACCAGACCACCAGGGAAGCCCCCTAAATAGTAACATTTTTGAAGTGATCATATGATATCGTCATCATATACTGTCATGTGGGCTGGTTAGGGTAAATATAACAATAACCTCAGATATGCAGATGATACCACCCTTATGGCAGAAAGTGAAGAGAAACTAAAAAGCCTCTTGATGAAAGTAAAAGAGGAGAGTGAAAAAGTTGGCTTAAAGCTCAACATTCAGAAAACGAAGATCATGGCATCTGGTCCCATCACTCCATGGGAAATAGATGGAGAAACCGTGGAAACAGTGTCAGACTTTATTTTGGGGGGCTCCAGAATCACTGCAGATGGTGACTGCAGCCATGAAATTAAAAGACGCTTAGTCCTTGGAATAAAAGTTATGACCAACCTAGATAGCATATTCAAAAGCAGAGACTTTTGAATATGCTTTGCCGACTAAGTTCCATCTAGTCAAGGCTATAGTTTTTCCAGTAGTCATGTATGGATGTGAGAGTTGGACTGTGAAGAAGGCTGAGTGCTGAAGAAATGGTGCTTTTGAACTGTGGTGTTGGAGAAGACTCTTGAGAGTCCCTTGGACTGCAAGGAGATCCAACCAGTCCATTCTAAAGGAAATCAGCCCTGGGATTTCTTTGGAAGGAATGATGCTAAAGCTGAAACTCCAGTACTTTGGCCACCTCATGAGAAGATTTGACTCATTGGAAAAGACTCTGATGCTGGGAGGGATTGGGGGCAGGAGGAGAAGGGGACAACCGAGGATGAGATGGCTGGATGGCATCACGGACTCGATGGACGCGATTCTGAGTGAACTCCGGGAGTTGGGGATGGATAGGGAGGTCTGGCGTCCTGCGATTCACGGGGCCGCAAAGAGTTGGACATGACTGAGTGACTGAACTGAACTGAACTGGGGTAAATATTATCAACTGGGCTTTATCATTTTAAGAACAAACTTAGGACTTCCCTGGTGATCCAGTGGCTAAGACTCCGTGCTCCCAATGCAGGGGGGCTGGGTTCCATTCCTGGTCAGGGAACTAGATCCCACATGCCATAACTAAGAGTTGGTACAGCCAAATAAATAAATAAAAATATTATTTAAAAAGTACAAGTGTCTGCCTTGGAAGGCAGCACAGGGAGCAGACCAGCCGCGCCTCAGCCCCACCGAATCTGCTTCATGCCCCAATGATGTAAACATTGCTAGTTAAACCATTATCAGGAATAGAAATGCATGTGCCTAACAGAACATGAGAACCAGTTCAATGCACCAGCTAAATGTTTTATATAGTAAAAGAACATTTCAATATGCATAACTAAAAGATGAACCACAGACACAAATACAGATCTGTCCTACCTGTACAAAGTACAGTGACAATAATATCAACTATTTAGAACATATCAACACCTATAACCTGCTCTGAAATTTACACACCATTGTTGCTAATGATCACCAACCACCTGTATTGCTGAAATATTGCCGATTGTGCAGACCCCCCTCCCAAACTGAGGATCAAGGAGGTTTGTAAGTCACTGGCTAGAAAGTGGCCACAGTGAATTACTGCATTTGACTGCAAAGACCATGTTTTTTTTTTCCCTTTGTACCTTGATACCTTACTAAAAAAAAAGAAAAGAAAAGAAAGACAGAAAGAAGGGAAGAAAGAAAGTAGGAAAGAAAGCAAGCAAGCAGAGACTTTCTATTCACAAAAACCTTCCTGAGACAAATGAGAATTGTGCATCTAAAGAACAGCATGCAACTTAAAAGAAAATGGATCAAGGAAGTTCAGCATAAGCAGTGTTGAATGTATTCTGCTCATTCTAGCCAACAAGTCCCAGGAACAGCCATCAACTACAAGCGACGTTCAAATACTTCATGAACTCAGTGTGTTGGTATTTGAATGGTTTCCCTCTAAAATCACTACAAAGTATTACTATGTTATAGCCAATTTTTTTCTAACAATTTGCACAATTCTGTCATCTACCCAGGGAAGCAAGTATAGATAGTATTCAGTCTGCACAGTACCAAAATCTAGATGGAAAGGGTCAAGTTTCCATCACGGCATTATGGCATGTTATATGGCTATTTCAGCCATAATGTCAGTGATTATATATTGGCGACGCGCCTAAAGGCTGGTTCAGATCTATAATTTAAGCACATATCATGCTAAATAGTGTTGTTGTGCCACAGCCAAGAGGTATTTGTACGTGATGCCTTTCCCCTTCCTGAGACACAAAGAAGCTCATTCTGTTCTCCAGTCACAGGTGTGACGCAGGAAAATGCCTCGAAAAGTCCACCCGCACATTTGCCTGGGAAAATAACTGATTTTTCTGAGCTATAAAAATATACTGGCTTTTCCTTCTGAGTGGGTTCATGGAAATGGGTAGAAATGTATCACTTCCAGCTGATACCTTTATGTTCCTGAAACCTTGGACAAACAGGTAGGCTCATAGGCCGAATGCTTATCACACTGTTTTGCATCGAACCTTCACCCATACACAGGAGGACGAGATTAAGTCGATTTCAGTCCATTTGGAACTCTTCAGAAAATCACTTGCTAAGGATACAAGGTTGGGAAAAGCTCAAATATATTCTTAAACTCAAGCTCAATGAGTTTGTGGCAACAAATTTCAGAAATTTAAAAAAAAAGATGGATGGGAGATGGCAATCATGCTACATACACTTTCCTTACCCACACGGAATGCCACACAAATGTGAAATATGATAGCATCTGCATGCAGTATATGTGGTTGAACTTGGACTTGAACTTCATCACAGAATGGCCTTGGTAACAACTTGGGTTTACAGAAAGCCTATTCCACTTCTCCAGAGCCCAAATTAAACAGTCTTAGAATGTGAGAGGAAACAAAAAGTCTATTTATTATTTGACATTGTGAACCAAAAAAAGACATTGAGTGGCATTAATTGTCCATCTTTCTATTCTCGTTCCCCTCATCCAGAACAGCAGTGTTGTTATCTGAGCGTTCTTGGTTTTAAGTGGTCAAAGTGATAACATTGATGGCCTCTTGTTCAGACTGGCTTGGCTGTGGCTGGCCCTCCCTCTGTCTCCTGTCATGTGACTTGTTCTCTCTGGAAATTGAGAAAAAGGCATTTAGGTCTTAATGAGCGTGCTCAGCCACTTCAGTTGCATCCGACTCTTTGTGACCCCATGGACTGTAGCCAGGCAGGCTCTTCTGTCCATGGGATGTCCCAGGCAAGAATACGGGAGTGGGTTGCCATTTCCTTTTNGTTCAGATCTATAATTTAAGCACATATCATGCTAAATAGTGTTGTTGTGCCACAGCCAAGAGGTATTTGTACGTGATGCCTTTCCCCTTCCTGAGACACAAAGAAGCTCATTCTGTTCTCCAGTCACAGGTGTGACGCAGGAAAATGCCTCGAAAAGTCCACCCGCACATTTGCCTGGGAAAATAACTGATTTTTCTGAGCTATAAAAATATACTGGCTTTTCCTTCTGAGTGGGTTCATGGAAATGGGTAGAAATGTATCACTTCCAGCTGATACCTTTATGTTCCTGAAACCTTGGACAAACAGGTAGGCTCATAGGCCGAATGCTTATCACACTGTTTTGCATCGAACCTTCACCCATACACAGGAGGACGAGATTAAGTTGATTTCAGTCCATTTGGAACTCTTCAGAAAATCACTTGCTAAGGATACAAGGTTGGGAAAAGCTCAAATATATTCTTAAACTCAAGCTCAATGAGTTTGTGGCAACAAATTTCAGAAATTTAAAAAAAAAGATGGATGGGAGATGGCAATCATGCTACATACACTTTCCTTACCCACACGGAATGCCACACAAATGTGAAATATGATAGCATCTGCATGCAGTATATGTGGTTGAACTTGGACTTGAACTTCATCACAGAATGGCCTTGGTAACAACTTGGGTTTACAGAAAGCCTATTCCACTTCTCCAGAGCCCAAATTAAACAGTCTTAGAATGTGAGAGGAAACAAAAAGTCTATTTATTATTTGACATTGTGAACCAAAAAAAGACATTGAGTGGCATTAATTGTCCATCTTTCTATTCTCGTTCCCCTCATCCAGAACAGCAGTGTCGTTATCTGAGCGTTCTTGGTTTTAAGTGGTCAAAGTGATAACATTGATGGCCTCTTGTTCAGACTGGCTTGGCTGTGGCTGGCCCTCCCTCTGTCTCCTGTCATGTGACTTGTTCTCTCTGGAAATTGAGAAAAAGGCATTTAGGTCTTAATGAGCGTGCTCAGCCACTTCAGTTGCATCCGACTCTTTGTGACCCCATGGACTGTAGCCAGGCAGGCTCTTCTGTCCATGGGATGTCCCAGGCAAGAATACGGGAGTGGGTTGCCATTTCCTTTTCCAGGGGATCTTCCTGACCAGGGATCGGACCCGTGTCTCCTGCACTGGCAGGCAGATTCTTAACCACAGAGCCACTAGGGATGCCCAAGACCAGGTTTTTAAACTTCTAAGACCAGAAAACCTAGGCTGTCCTAGGAAAGGACCAGAGAGACTCTATGATTCCCTACTCTCCACCATCTGCTCCTTCCACTTTGATGAGTGATGGGGAGCTGAGCTCAGAGGAGATGGAAGGCTGGTCTCCATTTGCAGAGAGGCTTGGCCTCTCTGCACGAGACTGGTTCTCTCCATGAAAGTTCTCCTGTGAGGACAGACCCAATGGTCTGTCCAGACCCCTGGTCCAGAAGACAGGGTGAAGCAAGTCAGCATGTTAGAGGTCAAAGAGAAGAGGTAGCGTCAAGAAGGAGAATGCAGAACCCTTCCTGGAGTGAGGGACAAGGTCAGGGAAGAAGCAACAGTCAACATGAACCTTGGAAGACTGAAAGAACAGAAAGGAATGCCTGATGAACTGAGCATCTGAACAAACGCACAGGTGTGGATGTGTGTTCAGGAGGATTTAACAGCAGCATCTGTCCCCAAGGAAGCATAAGCTTTTTGCTCTAGGGATATTCAGATCTGTAGTCATATGGCTCACCAAATACAAAAGTTTATTTTTTAATGTGATCCTGTGTTTGAATGTCCTCACTCTTTGTATGACACTAGTTCTCTTATAGGCTTTGCAATGTAGATGCTGCAAAAACTGTATGAACAGTATCTGTTCCTATAAGCGATAGGAATCTAGTCCCTGGGAAAGTTCGTTTTAAGTCCCAATCTTTTCAAGATAAACTTAAGTGTTTCAGACACTTTTAAGAAAGGATAAGTACTCCCTTTCACTCTGAAGGTACTCTCAGAGCTTCCTTTAATTTCTCAAAGCATTATAATACAAAGTTTAGCTTTTTCAATCATGTAAGAATTGCATGTCCAAATGCTATGCTTGCCATATATGGGAAGAAGGAGAAACCTCCCACAGGCACACTGCACTGAACGTCCACCATTGATATTTTGGTGTTTACTTCAAAGATTTCAAGGCATTCCTTAACATTATGGTGATTACCATACATATTCATGTTATTTTTTGCAAAGAATATTTTTATGTCCATAAAGGTAATTAATTGGACTTCCCTGGTGGCTCAAGGTGACTGGGTTTATTTCCACTTTAAATTGTCAAATTAGGGCTTCCCTAGTGACTCAGTGGTAAAGAATCTGCCTGTCCATGCAGGAGACATGGGTTTGATCCCGGGTTAGGATAGATTCCCACATGCCATGCAGCAACTAAGCCCGACTGCCATGATCACTGAGCCCTCCCACCCTAGAGGCTGCGCTCCACAGCAAGAGAAGCCACCACTGAGAGGCCTGCGCACCTTGACTAGAGAAAGCCCATGCAGAAACGCAGACCCAGCACAGCCAAAAATGAATGCATGAAATTATTTGTTTAAAATCGGAGATTTACATCTGCTCAAGTACAATCCAAGAGCTCTATCAGTGCGTGGCATCATTAAGAGAGTTCTCACGTGGACGTTGGATGGCTGAAGGACAAAAATTAAAGCGGTATTACTTACTGCTAGCATTCAATATTATGATAGCATTCAATATTAAAGCACTCAATAGTAACTCTGTTAATATGCTCCATTTAAAATCAGCTAATGGACAGTTAAGCATTAGCCAGACCTGTTCTGAACTTAACAAGAATCATCAGCTTCCTGAGAGCCAACTTTGGGCTGGAGGGGTTTTTCAAAGGAAATGAGCACGTCTGATGAATGCTAATTACATGGTTCCAGATCTTCTTTAGCCAATCCGCTGGCAGCTGTTATCCAAGTTATTTTATAAATGTTGGAAACAGCTGTCAACATTCTGAGGGAGAAGCTCTTCAATCAATGAATTGACAGAAATGCAATACTTAGATTTTTCCGAGCAGAAGGCAAGAGAACATAATATACATCTATTTAGTGATGTAGCCAGCAATGAAAGGGAAGGATTGATATCACCACTGTGTTTTCAAGTGTTATAGAACATTTTCACGCTCATGGGCATGGAAAAGACATTATGAGATCACACGACGTGGGGGAGACCCGCAAAGTCAAATGGGCTATTTGAGTGTCCTAAGGACACAAAGTGGTGCAATCTTATTTTCCTCCGATAAGAATGCTTCCAGTGGTGTCGAGCAACATTGTAAATCATATTTTAATTAAAATTTTAGTACTTGTTGATGTTATTTGTTTATTGTCTCAATAAAACATTTTTAACAGATGACATCTGGACATTTTGCTTAATTTCTTTCTCTCTCTCTTTTTTTCTCTATAAAATTCTTTAGTAAATCTCATTGTCAAAAAAAGGCATTAGACTGACAGCTCTGGAAGATGAAGCCTTTTCTTCAGCCTTCGAATCTATGTCTTTAGAAAGGATCTTATTTGCAGGGTAGGAATGGATACGCAGATGTAGGGAATGGACTTGTGGACACAGTGAGGGAAGGAGAGAGTGAGATGAATGGAGCATGTAGCATCAACATATATACACTATCAGGTGTAAGACAGCTGCTGAGAAGCTGCTGTGTAACATAGGGGCACAGCCTGGCATTCTATAATGACATAGAGGGATGGGGTGGGGGAGAGGAGCGAGACTTGGGAGCAAGGGGATGTCTGTATAATTATGGCTGATTCACAATGTTGTATGACAGAAACCTACACAACATTGTAAACTTAAAAGAAAAAGCACAAATCAAAATGAAAAAAGAAAGGAGCTGCCTTTGGGTTGTTATGGCCTCAATTCCAGGCTAGAGAAACAACTGCTTCAGAGAAGGCTCAGGCCACTTTTGACCTTGGTCTAGTGTTTGCTTCTTTGCTAAGGCTGCAGGCTTAAGAGCAAAAATGAGCAGTGCTTTCTTGAGCCCCCTGTGTCTAAAATTAGATTGAATCTACTTTGTCTTTCTATTCGCAAGTGGTCCAAAAATGACTCTTGCATCACTGTGACCCACTTAAAAGTAACCCAATATTTTCTTGCCGAGAAAGGAGGGAAAATGCTCTCTGCTCTGACTTCTCATGGAACCATGTTTCTACACGGGCATGTCATCACTGGCCCCACACCAGTAGCCAGTAGACACGGCATCTAATTAGGGTGTGTTAGCTTCACAAGTCTGCCTGGTTTCATTGTCCTGGCTGAATACATATACTTATCTCTGCAAATTTGATACTGATGATCAAATATATGACAGCATTTTGCTGTTGATGCTGTTGCCTAATAGATGGAAATATCAGTAGTTGTGGCATGGGATCTTTGGGCAGTTTTCAAAAACACAGAATAATCTTTTAACTTTCAAATGAAGAATGAAAACAGAATGTCCTCTTTGGTGACTTTGAGGCCTCTTCAAGCATTGCTGAGTAAGTTTGCTCTTTTCCAATTAACATTTCACTCTATGATTTTCTCGTTTCTTCCTTAATGAACATCTTTGTATGGTTGGTTAGTTACTCCACGAAGCCACCAAGGAACCTTAGCCTCACTGGGTTCCCAGAAGCATATCCTGAGACAAGAATGTGTGTGCAAATAATTTATTCAGGAAGTGCTCCCCGGGGGAGCTAATCATGAATGGGTTTGCTGGGTGGAGCAAGATGAAAAGAGCAAAAGTAAGCAAGGGTGTGACCTTGGGCAAAGTTTGCTGGAGAGAAGAAACAGGCTGATCCTGCAGGAGAACTGATCTGTGAGTTTTGTCACAGTTTATCCCAAATGGAGCAAGAGAGCTGTGTTTTCACTGGCCCCACCAGTAGCTGTTAGCTAAAGGTATGGGGGGCTTCCCAGGTGGCTCAGCAGTAAAGAACCCACCTGCCATTGCAAGAGACGTGAGTTTGATCCCTGGGTTGAGATCCCCTGGAGGAGGGCATGGCAACCCACTCCAGTATTCTTGCCTGGAAAATCCCATGGACAGAGGAGCCTGGCGGGCTACAGTCTGTGGAGTAGCAAAGAGTCAGACACAACTGAAACGACTCAGCACACATGCATGTCTTCTAAACATTTCTTCAGTTTTCCTTTTCCATTTTCATTTTCTTCTTTTGAGAGTCAAACATTTAGGGTCTAGGACATTTCAGAGCAAGTATGTATATGGGGGAATAAAGAAAAGTCATCATGCTTGCCTGAGGAAACAAATATATGACCTTGTGTTTGCATTTCAGGGTGATTATCAGCACAGAGACAGCCTACAGCAATAAAAAAAAATAACAGAAGTCTCTCCTTATCAGTGAAGAGGGTGAAAGAAGAGAGTGAAAAAGCTGGCTTGAAACTCAACATTCAAAAAACTAAGATCATGGCATCTGGTCAAATCACCTCATGAAAGCGTTCACTTCCCCACTAGATGGAGGAAAAGGGGAAGCACTGACAGATTTTCTTTTCTTGGATTCCAAAATCACTGCAGACGTGAAAGAAACGCTAAGACCAACCTAGGAAGCATATTAAAAAACAGAGACATTACTTTGCTGAAAAAGGTCCATACAGTCAAAGCTGTAGTTTTTCCGGTAGTCATGTATGGATGTGAGAGTTGGAGCATAAGAAAGGCTGAGCACCGAGGAACTGATGCTTTTGAACTATGGTGCTGGAGAAGACTCTTGAGAGTCCCTTGGATAGCAAAGAGATCAAACTAATCAATCCTAAAGAAAATCAACTCTGAATGTTCATTGGAGGGACTGATACTCAAGCTGAAGCTCCAAAATTTTGGCCACCTGATATGAAGAGCTGACTCACTGGAAAAGACCTTGATGCTGATGAAGATTGAAGGCAGGAGGAGAAGGGAACAGCAGAGGATGAGCTGGTTGGATACCATCATTGGCTGTATGGATATGAATCTGAGCTAACTGAGAGACAGTGGCATGCATGCATGCTAAGTTGCTTCAGCCATGTCCAACTCATTGTGACCCTATGGACTGTAGCCCACCAGGCTCCTCTGTCCATGGGATTCTCCAGGAAAGAATACTGGCATATGTTGCAATGTCCTCCTCCAGGGGATCTTCCTGACCCAGGGATTGAACCTGCATCTCATTATGTCTCTTGCATTGGCAGGGTTCTTTTTACCACTAACCACCTGGGAAGCCACTGGGAGATAGTGGAGGACAGAGGAATCTGGCATGCTACAGGCCATGAGGTCTCAAAGAGTCAGACATGACTTCCTGATTGAACATCAATTATTTAACAGTAATTACTTTGAGAATAAGTAGATTAAACTCTCCAATCAAAAGACAGAGATTGAAGGACACACAGCTTAGAGAGCATTAGCTTGCTGTGGCCCCCTTTGTCTGGCAAAGCAATGAAACTATTCTAAAAAAAAAAAAAAAAAGACATATTGGCAGAATGGATAAACACATGACCCAACTATATACTATCTACCCAATTCAAGAGGATCACTTTAAATGAAAGATGCTAATAGTGGAGACAAAAGGTGGAAGAAGATATTCCATGCAAATAATAACTACATAGAAGCACTATTCATAATAGCTAAAATGAAGGGGCAACCAAGGGCCACTGACAGATGAATGGATGAGAAAAATAATATTCATACAATTCAGCCTTAAAAAAAGGAAATTCTGACACCTGTCATAACAGGGATGAACATTGAGGCTATCGTGTTAAGTGAGGGGTGTGTGTGTGCTCAGTCGTGTCTGACTCTGTGAACCCATGGACTGTAACCCTCCAGCTTCTTCTGTTCATGAGATTTTCCAGGGCAGAATAATGATGTGGGTAGCCATTTCCTTCTCCAGGGGATCTTCCCAACCCAGAGATTGAACTTGAGTCTCTTGCATATTCTGCATTGCAGGCAGATTCTTTATCATTATGCCATCTGTAAGCCAACCATAAAAAGACATGTTCTGTGTGATTCCACTTACATGAGGTTTCTTGAGGTTCAGATTCATAAAGAAAAAATTAATAAGATGGTGGTTGTCAGGAGTTGGGGAGAAGAAGGGATGAACAGTTACTGTTTTGTGAGTTCAGAGTTTCAGATAAATTTTAACTTATGCAAGATAAATTTTAACTTATGTTTATTTTGCCACAAAAAGAAAGAGAGAGAGAGAGAAAGTTTACATGATGAAAACAATAAGGCACTGAAGGAAAATGGCAGGGAAGTGATGGAAGAAATATCTCAGTAGGAATCTCATAGGATTCCTATGCTGGCTCAATGCATAGGAATCTGTCTGCCACCATGGGGGACATGGGTTCCATTCCTGGTCCAGGAAGACCCCACATGTGGTGGAGCCGCCAAGCCTGTGCACAACAGCTGAGTCCACGCTCTCTAGAGCCCGTGTTCCTCAACAAGAGAAGCCACTGCAATGAGAAGCCTGCACACCCCAGTGAAAAAAATAGCCCCCACAAGCAGCAACGAAGACCCAGCACAGCCAAAAGTGAATAAATAATTTTTAAAAGAGTAAAAGAAACACTCAGCCAGTTGTTTTCTGAAGCCTTGCTGACTCACTCTTACCCTGAATTTGGAGAATAAGCTTGAATTTGTGGCCAAAGGATCACTTCATGAAACCTGGATTTCAATATTTAGAGCAAATTTGTGTTTGTGATAATGAAATTATTTCAAAAATTATTAAAGGATTTATGTCATCTTATTCAGGGTAATCTTTATTTACTGTGTGTGCACGTGTGTTTGTGTGTTATAGAAATTAAGAACATCAAAGAAATGCAAGGAGTAATTCTATTTTTGCAACCAGTCTACCTAATGTTTTATTCTTCCTTTGAATACTTTATTTTTAAGGTATCAATAGGTGGCTTTTTCTTCCTAAAGCTCAAATAACATTTCTCCATTGTGAATATCAGTTTTTAGCATTTAAAATATCGAGCCAGTGTATCCAAACTTGACACAGTTTCTAGTACACTTGAAATATAATTAGGTTGCTGTGAAGATCAAATGACGTAAAATATGTAAAAATGCTTTANAGAAGATATTCCATGCAAATAATAACTACATAGAAGCACTATTCATAATAGCTAAAATGAAGGGGCAACCAAGGGCCACTGACAGATGAATGGATGAGAAAAATAATATTCATACAATTCAGCCTTAAAAAAAGGAAATTCTGACACCTGTCATAACAGGGATGAACATTGAGGCTATCGTGTTAAGTGAGGGGTGTGTGTGTGCTCAGTCGTGTCTGACTCTGTGAACCCATGGACTGTAACCCTCCAGCTTCTTCTGTTCATGAGATTTTCCAGGGCAGAATAATGATGTGGGTAGCCATTTCCTTCTCCAGGGGATCTTCCCAACCCAGAGATTGAACTTGAGTCTCTTGCATATTCTGCATTGCAGGCAGATTCTTTATCATTATGCCATCTGTAAGCCAACCATAAAAAGACATGTTCTGTGTGATTCCACTTACATGAGGTTTCTTGAGGTTCAGATTCATAAAGAAAAAATTAATAAGATGGTGGTTGTCAGGAGTTGGGGAGAAGAAGGGATGAACAGTTACTGTTTTGTGAGTTCAGAGTTTCAGATAAATTTTAACTTATGCAAGATAAATTTTAACTTATGTTTATTTTGCCACAAAAAGAAAGAGAGAGAGAGAGAAAGTTTACATGATGAAAACAATAAGGCACTGAAGGAAAATGGCAGGGAAGTGATGGAAGAAATATCTCAGTAGGAATCTCATAGGATTCCTATGCTGGCTCAATGCATAGGAATCTGTCTGCCACCATGGGGGACATGGGTTCCATTCCTGGTCCAGGAAGACCCCACATGTG
Source organism: Raphicerus campestris (assembly GCA_006410735.1). NCBI lineage: Eukaryota > Metazoa > Chordata > Mammalia > Artiodactyla > Bovidae > Raphicerus > Raphicerus campestris. The sequence continues at coordinate 150,163 of SJYW01034210.1, forward strand.
GTGGAGCCGCCAAGCCTGTGCACAACAGCTGAGTCCACGCTCTCTAGAGCCCGTGTTCCTCAACAAGAGAAGCCACTGCAATGAGAAGCCTGCACACCCCAGTGAAAAAAATAGCCCCCACAAGCAGCAACGAAGACCCAGCACAGCCAAAAGTGAATAAATAATTTTTAAAAGAGTAAAAGAAACACTCAGCCAGTTGTTTTCTGAAGCCTTGCTGACTCACTCTTACCCTGAATTTGGAGAATAAGCTTGAATTTGTGGCCAAAGGATCACTTCATGAAACCTGGATTTCAATATTTAGAGCAAATTTGTGTTTGTGATAATGAAATTATTTCAAAAATTATTAAAGGATTTATGTCATCTTATTCAGGGTAATCTTTATTTACTGTGTGTGCACGTGTGTTTGTGTGTTATAGAAATTAAGAACATCAAAGAAATGCAAGGAGTAATTCTATTTTTGCAACCAGTCTACCTAATGTTTTATTCTTCCTTTGAATACTTTATTTTTAAGGTATCAATAGGTGGCTTTTTCTTCCTAAAGCTCAAATAACATTTCTCCATTGTGAATATCAGTTTTTAGCATTTAAAATATCGAGCCAGTGTATCCAAACTTGACACAGTTTCTAGTACACTTGAAATATAATTAGGTTGCTGTGAAGATCAAATGACGTAAAATATGTAAAAATGCTTTAAAATATATTATTGAATAAATATAAGGTTTACTTTCTGCTGTAGATATGGTTGTAAATCTAATTTTGGAAAGAAGAAGCCTTATGAAGTGGAAATTTGTGAAATAAAACACAGAATTGTGTATAATGTGCAATAAATTCCCTTTAATTAATTCCTAAAGGTGCTGAATTTGGGGTAATTCGATTAAATAATCATCACAATAATTCACTGATAGAAATATGCAGAAACTGGGTCTGCACATAAAATGAAATGGAGGTTCCTACAGGTATTGGAACAGAAAATGAAACACCAATGACTTTTCTTTAGGAAAAGAAAAATCAGAGTTTTAAAAATAAAGAACAAAAAAACTTATGAGTGTAGAAAAAGAGAGAGTATCCTTAATTCCCACTTACAGAAATAAAGCCACAGCAAGGACATGCAAGGAGCACTGACATGATGATCGTCATTTTCTGATTAATCCTGTGGCATTAGCCTTGCTTTAAGAGCCAAGGTGCTGTTTTCTAGGGTTAGAAGGAAGAAAGCTTCTATAAGGATAAAGATCTTCAAGGATATTTTTCTGTGCAGTAAAATTAGTAACGGACGCAGCAGACGACAGCACTGTTGTTGTAACGGCCAGACTTACTCTGAGTTAACTAAAGCAGCAAAAGAAATTCAGCTAACACAACGTTGTAAAGCAATGACCCTCCAGTAAAAAATAAAATACACCACGAGGATGTGTCACACAGAACAAAGAACACAGTCATCATTTTATAATGTTATATATGCTGGAGTGTAATCTTTAAAAGTATAAGTAAAGCATAATCTAGAAAAATAAATAAATGCAGCTGTCAGCATGAAGAGCGGGTGCACACAGACATACTCACAAATCCTCAGTTTATAGTCATCCTCGGCTGAGGAAAAGGAAACCAAATGATAAAAGCATCCACTATGATGTCTATACGAAAGCAAACAGAAATAGGAGAGTAATCGATATATAAATCTTGACCCCTAAAGAAAGGTAGAGATGGAAGAAAATGACAGCTTATGTTTTACTTGTCATTCATTCAACCAGCAAGAGTCTGCTGATGGTCTCATACTGTGCCTGGCACAGTCGAGTTGGGGATTCAGCATGAACGAAACAGACATGGACTCTGTCCTCTAGGGATTTGACAGAGACCCCAGTTCATCTCATCTAAGCATCTGTACATGCTAAGCCTCCTTTGCAATATATCCCCACTGAGTATACCTATATTTTCAGTCATATCAGACTCTTTGCAACCCCATGGACTATAGCCCACCATGCTTCTCTGCCCATGGGATTTTCGAGGCAAGAACACAGGAGTAGGTTGCCATTTCCTACTCCAAGGGATCTTCCCAACCCAGGGACTGAACCTGTGTCTCCTGCACTGGCAGGCAGATTCTTTACCATTGAGCCACCTGAGAAATCCTATCCCCATCGAGTGGATATGGCAAAAACCATGAATTAGCTTCCAATTTTCTTCCTTCAACAAGCGTTTAAGTTCCAGGTTCTGGATACTGTTTGGAAAACTGTTAGGAACAGAGCAGCAAGCAAGATGACAAAAAAAAATGTCATCCCTCCTGCACAGAGAAAGCTGGAAAGTTAAAGAGCCCCTTCCTTGCAGCTAGAGCTCCAGATATGATTTAGTTTCTGGCTAATCAGAGGCCTCTGTGTGAGACTTGGATTTATAGTTGGATATAGTGATCCTAGGGGCTTCCCTTGTGATCTAGGGGCTCAGATGGTAAAAAGTCCACCTGTAATGTGGGAGACCCAGGTTCAGTTCTGGGGTTGGGAAGATTCCCTGGAGAAGGGAAAGGCTACCCACTCCAGTATTCTGGCCTGGAGAATTCCATGGACTGTGTAGTCCATGGGGTCGAAAAGAACCGGACACAACTGAGCAACTTTCACTTTCACTGGTCCTAGACAGGCAGAGCATGAGGCATCCACTTGGCTGGTGCACATCTTAGCATCCTCAGTGTAGTTCCAGGGAGATGGTGCTTGACTCACCACCCTGTTCCATGATTTCGTCAGTTACTTACTACCAGGTAATACACCCCAGCCACAACTGAGCAGAGATTGATGCAACGTTAATAACCCAGTGCTTCCATATGTGTTTTCTTGGGAGTCCCTCCCTGCTGCTGATGTAATTCTATAATACTGTAATTCTATAATACTGACTCAAAAAACAAAAGATGAAAACCAAAATCCCATTTCTTTCCTTTCACTTTCTCTTTCCAACAATAGATGAAACATATAATAAAATCTGGAAGTCACACAGGCTCGTATTGTCAACTTTATCTCCTCTGTTATAAATTGCAAGAACAGTTGAATTCTGAAATTGAACTTGAGTTCTGACTACATAAAGAAACTCATTGCTCTAATTAGATATGAAGTCACAAAGAAAATGAATATCTGACAAGTGTGTACCCTGAGGTCAGCAACCTATATCTAAAGAGTGCTGGACACATAAATGATGGGAAATCATGGATTTACCGTGTAAGCATAGATGTTTCTAAGCTTCAAGGTTATTAAGAATGTAACTCTAATAGCTTCATTTGAAAATTGACATGCTTATTTCAGGAACCTGCATTTTCCCAGAATAAAATGTTCTTTTGAGTCTAAAGTTAAAATAACAACATGCAGGTGTTTACAATCTAATCACAGTGAACTTTATTCATAAAGAGATGTGATGGTTTAATCACACACCAGGCTGTGATCTGCTCAGTGAAATTGGACACAATTTCAGTTTTCAGGTAGGATACTTGATTTTGGAAAACACTTGGAAAATGGGCCAGGAATGTTTCTTCACTGGAAATAGGAAAGGTGGTGTGCAAATTCTTGAGAGTCATTTAAGGATATTGCAGAATAATTTTTAATCGCCTGATCTGATAAATTGAGATAGAAAATTCCACTTTGTAGGGTTTGTAAAATGGGGTTGGTTAATTGCTTTCAGAGAGAGTTTAGAAGTGGTTCTGCATAATGGTGAAGAAATGAGTTAGATGGTTTCCTTATTTTGATTTGCAGCTCTTTAAAACATTTAGGAAATAAAACCATCTTGATCCATTTGGCAGGGAGTAATGTTTTCCTTTGCAAACTCCCACTTTACTTTGCGATTCTTTCACAACTACATCACAGTCTCTCTGGAATGATTAGATTTGTGTAAATATCTTTCTTTCCTATAAGTCGATAAGCTCCTGAAAGACAGGTATCATCTTAATACCCAGATAGTTCCTATCACAGAGCCTTGCAAAGTATNAAAAAAAATGTCATCCCTCCTGCACAGAGAAAGCTGGAAAGTTAAAGAGCCCCTTCCTTGCAGCTAGAGCTCCAGATATGATTTAGTTTCTGGCTAATCAGAGGCCTCTGTGTGAGACTTGGATTTATAGTTGGATATAGTGATCCTAGGGGCTTCCCTTGTGATCTAGGGGCTCAGATGGTAAAAAGTCCACCTGTAATGTGGGAGACCCAGGTTCAGTTCTGGGGTTGGGAAGATTCCCTGGAGAAGGGAAAGGCTACCCACTCCAGTATTCTGGCCTGGAGAATTCCATGGACTGTGTAGTCCATGGGGTCGAAAAGAACCGGACACAACTGAGCAACTTTCACTTTCACTGGTCCTAGACAGGCAGAGCATGAGGCATCCACTTGGCTGGTGCACATCTTAGCATCCTCAGTGTAGTTCCAGGGAGATGGTGCTTGACTCACCACCCTGTTCCATGATTTCGTCAGTTACTTACTACCAGGTAATACACCCCAGCCACAACTGAGCAGAGATTGATGCAACGTTAATAACCCAGTGCTTCCATATGTGTTTTCTTGGGAGTCCCTCCCTGCTGCTGATGTAATTCTATAATACTGTAATTCTATAATACTGACTCAAAAAACAAAAGATGAAAACCAAAATCCCATTTCTTTCCTTTCACTTTCTCTTTCCAACAATAGATGAAACATATAATAAAATCTGGAAGTCACACAGGCTCGTATTGTCAACTTTATCTCCTCTGTTATAAATTGCAAGAACAGTTGAATTCTGAAATTGAACTTGAGTTCTGACTACATAAAGAAACTCATTGCTCTAATTAGATATGAAGTCACAAAGAAAATGAATATCTGACAAGTGTGTACCCTGAGGTCAGCAACCTATATCTAAAGAGTGCTGGACACATAAATGATGGGAAATCATGGATTTACCGTGTAAGCATAGATGTTTCTAAGCTTCAAGGTTATTAAGAATGTAACTCTAATAGCTTCACTTGAAAATTGACATGCTTATTTCAGGAACCTGCATTTTCCCAGAATAAAATGTTCTTTTGAGTCTAAAGTTAAAATAACAACATGCAGGTGTTTACAATCTAATCACAGTGAACTTTATTCATAAAGAGATGTGATGGTTTAATCACACACCAGCCTGTGATCTGCTCAGTGAAATTGGACACAATTTCAGTTTTCGGGTAGGATACTTGATTTTGGAAAACACTTGGAAAATGGGCCAGGAATGTTTCTTCACTGGAAATAGGAAAGGTGGTGTGCAAATTCTTGAGAGTCATTTAAGGATATTGCAGAATAATTTTTAATCGCCTGATCTGATAAATTGAGATAGAAAATTCCACTTTGTAGGGTTTGTAAAATGGGGTTGGTTAATTGCTTTCAGAGAGAGTTTAGAAGTGGTTCTGCATAATGGTGAAGAAATGAGTTAGATGGTTTCCTTATTTTGATTTGCAGCTCTTTAAAACATTTAGGAAATAAAACCATCTTGATCCATTTGGCAGGGAGTAATGTTTTCCTTTGCAAACTCCCACTTTACTTTGCGATTCTTTCACAACTACATCACAGTCTCTCTAGAATGATTAGATTTGTGTAAATATCTTTCTTTCCTATAAGTCGATAAGCTCCTGAAAGACAGGTATCATCTTAATACCCAGATAGTTCCTATCACAGAGCCTTGCAAAGTATACATCAATAAATAGTGGGTGATAAAATAGTCTCTGTGTAGATTAATGTTTTACTTTAATTCTTAACGTATCAAACTCCACTTTCCAGCTGGGTGGCAGTCAGCAGAGTCGTGGGGCAGGTTTATCCAATGTCTTCAAGTCACTAAGTATCCACTTCCCTGAAAGTTTGACCTTTCTGGAAGAATTCTTTGAGTCCTAGAACTTGAACATTCCTAGCTATCTTTGAGTAGGTAAAATGTGAATAATTGGGGGGTTCGTGTTTATGTTGTTTTTTGGTCGCTAAATCATGTACGACTCTGCAACTCCGTGGACTGTAGCTTGCCAGGGTCCTCTGTCCACGGGGATTCTCCAGGGAAGAATACTGGAGCAGCTTGCCATTTTCTCCTCCAGGGGATCTTTCAGAGCCAGAAATCGAACCCAGGTCTCCTGCATTGCAAGCAGATTCTTTACCATCTGAGCCATCAGGAAAGCCCATATGTACATGCAAGTACAATTTATACAATTCTCTTTTATATTGCTTAGAATCATACCCTGTGGTCCATCTAAATCCACGCACTTTCTCTGATAGAGACCCTAGAGATTTGCTCTCACCTTTACGAGTAAAAACTGACAATTACCCTTCAGTACATTTTTGAATGAGAACACTTTCATTTTTCAGGTCTGATCACAGCCTTCTACTTATTTACATTTTCAGGTTGCATCAACCTCTTAGGAGTAATGCGCTTTTTAAGTTGCCTCCCTGCTGGGTAAAGTGGTACTTCCTCTCTTGGTCCTAAAATCGTCTTTTTGATGCCTCAAGAAGTACACTTTAGTTCTGGTTTTCTGGAATCTGATTATTGTTTATTTTTGCGATGCCCTTAGTGATTTTATTGATTCCAATTCTATTTCATTCTGCAAGCCCCAGGCTCTTGACTATATCCAGGCTACAATCGTGTTCATTTAGTTTCTCTTTTCTAGGTCTTTTTACCTTCATTCATCAAAGGGGAGACCTGGATGGAGCCCAAATTCAGGCCACAGGCATGGATAAAGAGACACCCACAATGACATAGAACATTTTTTACACCTACTGTCTCAGGTAAGGTCCCACCACTCTATCAGGATAATCACTTTCACTGTCTCGATGCACTTTGAAAAATGACTTTAAACAAACACGGTCAAGGAGACCAAGCACATGGCCCCTTGAACTTGTGTGTGTTTGAAGTCATTTTCCATGCACAGCAAATCGTGCGATCAATCCACCTTTATGTTTCATGTAAATTTGTTTTATTTTTGATAATGAAGCCTGAAGGAATGATTCTTGAAGCATCATAACAGCATTGACTGACAGCTCCCTAAGTGCTGTCTGTTTTATAGCAGACATAACTGACAGCTTGTAGGTAAAGAGCATATGCAGATAGATGGGGTTCACACTGAACACAGTGGGGCAAAAACCAAAGGAGATATTTATTCTATTTCTTATTTATTAAAATTCAATCAATATGGTAAAATATATGCATCTTGGGAGAATACATTTACTTGTGGGCTGAGATAGATTCAGGTTTTAAACTGTAATAGAAGCTTGATCTATAGAAATTATGTACTAACATTATCTCATAAATATTTTTAAACTCCAGTGAGATTTACATTACTCACTTTCACACCCCATGTATACTATCTGTCTAGCTGGGAGTGGTCAATACAACTAGAGCCTTTTTAAGTTGTAGATTTAAATTATCAAGTTATCTTTTATGGGCACCCACTTGTGTTGATTAAGTTAAAAATCTGGCCAAGCTAAAAACAAGAATCTGGCAATGTGGCTTCTAGGTATGTACCCCAAATAACTGAAAGGAGTGGCCTGAACAGACACTGTACAGGTAATGGTGTCTGTAGCACCATTATTTACAAGCTCAAAGGTGAAAACAACTCAAGTGTCCCTGGACACTTGGAGGGATAAACAAAATGTGGTCTGTGCACACAGTGGAATATTAGGTAGCTTTAAAAAGAAATGAAATTCTGATGCATACCATAAAATAAGTAAACGAGTAAGACTTGAACCCACAACTTTTTCATTAGAATTAGTGAAGTCGCTCAGTCGTGTCATTAGAATTACTCCTCTCCAATATTAATCAGCCATAAAAAGGAACAGTTTTGAGTCAGTTCTAGCAAGGTGGATGAATCTAGAGCCTGTTATACAGACTGAAGTAAGTCAGAAAGAGAAAAACAAATATCATATATCAATGCATGTGTGTGGAATTAAGGAAACGGTACTGATGAGCCTATTTGCAGGGCACGAATAGAGACGCAGACAGAGAGAATGAAGCTGTGGACGCAGCGGGAAAGAAAGGGTGGGATGAATTGAGAGAGTAGCATTTAAATATATATGTTACCGTGTATAAAACAGATAGCTAATGGGAAGTTGCTGAACAACGCCAGGAGCTCAGCCTGGTGCTCTGTGACAACCCAGAGGGGTGGGACAGGTTAGGAGGTAGGATGGAGGTTCCAGAGGGAGGAGATGTATGTATACATATGGCTGATTCATGTTGATGTAGCAGAAACCGACATAACATTATAAAGCAATTGTCATCCAATTAAAAATGACACAAAAAAGAATCACTTCCCTCCCTCTGTCCCTTACAAGTGTTGCGCCTCTCTTTATTCCCAACCTGTTGCAAGACCAGCTCCCTCTCACTGTGGACACCATTGGGGACACCTTCTGTAGCATTCCCTTGCAGCAATTTTTTGGGCACTGACAGCTGGTTGGGAGACCATTTTCAAAAGGATAGCATGTGAAATCATAAGTGCAAATCTCAACCAGATTGTGTCCTGGATTTTCACTTGAATGGAATTTTGGCTAGCATGGGAGTTAGAAACATCATCTTAGGCTTAGATATGAAATGGGTCAGGCTGCATCAATTCTAGCTGACACCCCCTGGACCATATCCTCTAGGATTGCAAAAGATTCAGGCAACAGAAATTAAAAAGGAAAAACAAGCAAATAAAACACCTTAGTAGGATATGTAATCAGGTTTGATCATATATGAGTTAGGATGGAAGTACCCTATATTCAAATTTTCATGTCCTTGTGTCTAGGCCGTGGAAACCAAAAGGAATTTAAGGCCTATGTAGCTTGGACAGAAAACTCTAGAAAGGACACAGAAACATGTTAACTGACCCACCCTAGAAGGCCATGGGTGCCAAACCAGCAGGGATCCCTCTCACCCACCCTACCCCCGCCCCCACCCCATCCCCTGGTTCAGGCCCTTTGGCCATGCATTTCATTGCCTAGTCTTCCCCAGACATCAGGCACAAAATTCAGAAAATGGTGCTGGTCATCAGACTCTGATGAATGATTTGTTCCAATTGTTTTATTCAGTTTTCAGTAATAGGGATATGGCCGAAAAGGCTGAATGCACCCGGAGAACTAGGCAAACAGCCCAAATGATTGCAGTGGGTGTGTTTGTTCAGGAACCACCAATGAGGAGGTCTGTCTTTTGGGGCCAATTTGGCCCTGGCAGGCCCAGGGGTACCCAGACGGGACCACTGCACCCTGTGTGGACAACAGGGGCACTAGGGGGAAGATTGCAGTTGATGCACCCTTTGCAAAGGGGCAAGGTACTGGTAGAGGGAATCCCCCAGACGCTAGACAATATTGGGGACCCCCTCAGTCACTGACAGTTTTGCAATCAGAGGACTGAAGGGGCCCAAGGCCAAAAGTGATTCTGTCTAGAGATACCATCTACATAACTAATGTCAAGCCTTGGGCGGGCAGTGATGTGGCAGGCCACTAAATAGAGTTTCTGATAGACACTTGGTGCAACCTTTCAGTCTTAACCCAAAGGACTGGAAACCTTAGGAACCATTAGGAATATATATGTAAGGGGGGTGTCAGGGAAGAAATCGGAGCACACTTTTCTGGAACCCTTTTTGTGCAACATCAGTGGCCTGTTATTTTTACAACCCTTTCTGTTTGTGCCTGATTGTCCCATCCCTTTAACGAGAAGAGACTGAGGGGCCGCTCTGTTTCTCAAAGGGCAAGGGAACCACCCTCATTACCAAATGGTTCTAACAAAGGAACAGTTAATAGTAGACCTTAGTAGACCCTGGAATGTGGAATTTTGAGGTACTGAGCTTGGCCAAAGATACTCAGCTAGTGATTATTAAGTAAAAAGGATTGTACAGTGTCTAAATAGAGAACACAAATTTCTTAAATCTAGGGAAGATCCTCAAAAATGTTTGTAAATAGATTATCAAAAGGGGAGGCCACTGGTCTAACTAAACGATGTGCATGCTCAGTCGTATCCAACTCTCCGTGACCCCATGGACTGTAGCCCCCAGGCTCCTCTGTCCATGGCATTTCCCAGCAAGAATATTGGAGTGGGCTGCCATTTCCTCCTCCAGGGGATCTTCCCAACCCAGGGATCGAACCGGCGTCCTCCGCATTGGCAGGTGGATTCTTTACCACTAGTGCCACCTGGGAAGCCCCTTAAAGTTTTCCATATTGATCAAAAAAGCTCTGCAGCTCCAGAGATTTCTAGGAATCCTTTAAAGGGGTGTGTGGGGTTTTTGTGTTGTTACAAAAGAAAATGATTCTATACATATTTGCATGCATGTATCCTGATATACTGTACAAGAATTTCTGCAGGGTCTATACCTAGAAACATAATCAGTAAAGTTGTGTGGTGTGGTCGTCTTAACATAGATCACTGACTCGTTGATTCCAGGAACACTTACATCCTCACCAGCATCACCTAACAGTTTCTGCTGTTCATATCTGGCAGCACTTGTTTTGTTAGTGCAATGTTTGACTCTCCTGATATTTACATTAGAAGCTGGTTTTAGAACCAAACTTTCATATTTACCTGATTCCACCATGTTTGATAGTTGGGATTTTATGATCTTGATATGGGACAAAGAACACCTGATGTCTCCAACATAACAGGTGCTCAGTAAATGAGAAAAGATTAAATGAATCTAAACTTCAGCTGTTTGGTAAAATCATAAGACTTTTTTTCATATTTTAAATGTTTATCAGTACATTCTTGATTCCACTCTTTCCTTCTGTCTCCAGATTTATGCACCCAGCGTCAACTTACAGTGGTGTATTTCTTCCTAAACTCAAAGGCTACACAGTAAATTGAATGCAGCAGTCTAAGGGTTGCCCCTAGAGATGGCATATATATTATAGTTACTTTACTAGTTAGGGGCTTCCCTGGTGGCTCAAAGGTTAAAGCGTCTGCCTGCAGTGCAGGAGATCTGGGTTTGATCCCTGGGTCAGGAAGATCCCCTGGAGAAGGAAATGGCAACCTACTCTAGTATTCTCGCCTGGAGAATCCCATGGACTGAGGAGCCTGGTGGGCTACAGTCCACCAGGTCGCAAAGAGTCGGACAGTTACTTTACTATTTACTTTACTGTAATCTAGTAAATCTAAGGAGAAGGGAATGGCAACCCACTCCAGTACTCTTACCTGGAAAATCCCAGGGACGGAGGAGCCTGGTAGGCTGCAGTCCATGGGGTTGCGAAGAGTAGGACATGACTGAAGTGACTTAGCAGTAGCAGCAGCAATAAATATAAGTAAAATATATCATAACATGAATTTTAGAGGGAAAAAAAACCTCCACAATTTCTAATCTTGATTTGAGTACTTCTGTAGTTTTTATGTGCTCTGACATGTCATTTAAAAAAAATGATATAAGTTCGGTTTTAACATACTTATTTGATTGTTTTATACTTGGTGAAATTTTCATAAGCTAAATCTTGGTTCCCAAATGCTAGTTCATGGGCCTCTGCCAATTTCTAGCCTAAAAAGTAACAACAAAAAAAAAAAATAGAAGAGTGAACTGACCATACAACTAAATGGATTCCAATTAAAGGACATTTCATTCTGCAATTGTGTCATATCTACCTTCTTACTAATTAAAATGTTCTCTTTTACAAAATAAGTAATAGTATATGATATTTATTTGCTTGACAACTTGACCTCAGATTTTCCATATGTGTGTGTTTGTGTATTAATTTTACTGATCTTTCAAATCTAAGTGTTTGGAAACATTTTCAAAGCTGTTTACTGCTTCCTTTAATAAGTATTTTGTAGAAAGCATGTTGGGAGTTACCGTCAGGAGCGCACAAGCCTCAGAAGGTAAGGCACAGTCATCAGGATTCATACCTATTTATTAATATTTAGTTCTGATTGGGTTTCCAGTGAGGCTTAGTATTGCTAATAGTAAGGGTTATTGTTTTGTTCAGTCACTCAGTCCTGTCCCACTCTTTGGGACCCCCATGGACAGTAGCCCACCAGGCTGCTCTGTCCGTGGGGTTTCCCAGGCAAGAATACTGGAGTGGGTTGCCATTTCCTTCTCCAGGGGATCTTTCCAGATCAGGGATCAAAGCCCTGTCCCCTGCAGGCAGGTAAATTCTTTACCACTGAGCCACCAGGGAAGCCCAACAGTAGGGTAAAGTAGGAGTGAAAGTTGCTGAGTCGAGTCCGATTCTTTGTGACCCCATGGACTGTATAGTCCATGAAACTCTCCAGGCCAGAATACTGGATCGGGTAGAGTCTCCCTTCTCCAAGTGATCTTCCCAACCCAGGGGTTGAACCCAGGTCTCCCGCATTGCGGGCAGATTCTTTACGAGCTGAGCCATAGGGAAGCCCAACAGTAGGGGAGTGATGAGCAAAGACAAGGGTCTGTTCCCGCCGGTGTAAGGGTTAGCCTGTGCATCATACACTTAGGAAATAACCAGTTTCTCGCAGAAGGATGGAGACCCTGGACCCGGACCCAGGTGGGAAGGTGGAAGAAGGGAAAACCCGTGCTCCGACGCCGTCGGCTGGGAGCAGAGGCTCGGAGAGGAGCTGCGTGATAATGGGCGTGAAGTCACGGCTGCGCAGGGGGAGCTGGCGCCAGGACAGGCTGGGCGTGGCACGAAAGGGTTGTCGAGAAGCCACGTGGAAGTCGTTCCAAGGAGACTCGGTGAGCCACCGACTTCAGGATGCCAAGTAGACTAGGGACCCGGCCCAGGGGCGGGGGCGGACACGCCCCGCGTGCTCCCGCGCCCAATCAGCGACTAGCCAACTGGGGTCGCGGGACACGCCCCCTTCTCGGCGCCTCTTCCCAGGAGCCTCGCGGACCCGGCGCCCGTCTGCGCCGGCGCAGTTTGCAGGCCCTGCCCCTTCGCCCGCCGGCCCGCGCCTCCTGCCGCCAACATGGCAGCTCCCTGTGTGTCCTGCGGCGCAGCAGCTTCCTACCGGCTCTTTCTTGCGGGTAGGGTTAGCTTCGCCCGAGAACAAGGCCTCTGGAAAGCCGCGGCTGCGGGGCTGCAGACAGGTACCAGATGGCAGGTAAGGCTTGGGAAAGGTGGCAGTGCTGGGCCCTGTAGCACGCGGTGTGGCCAGGCGCCGCCGGAGTCCTTAGTTTCTCTGAGGACCTTTAGTTGCTGGGTGCGAGATCTCTTTAGTTGCGGCATGTGAGGTCTAGTTCCCTGGCTGGAGATCGAACCCCGCCCCCAGCATTGGGAGATGGGGCCTGTGGGATCTTAGGTGCTCAACAGAGGTCTCAGGTAAGCAGAGGGTGGAATTGCCTTGCAGCGGCCAACCTTTGAGGTTGTGGCTGGTTTTCTCAGGGTACAGTGAGGGGAAACTTACCTGAGAGAGAAACAGAGCCACCCCTCCCTTGACTTGTCGCCTGAGTGGATTATGGGTTCAGCCCTGCCCCCGCGCCCCCAGACCCCGATCAAGAGGGTGGAGGTGGATGAGAAGTAGACTCCTGCAGTGGCCCAAAGACTTAATGCAGGAGGTCATACAGTGGAGAGGAGAGAGAAACATTTCTAAAGTGTCTTGCGTCTGAGCAGTTTCCATTCTGTTAATTTTCTCGGTAATAAGTCTCTGAATGATGGAGACCAGAACTTGTAAGTTAACATTTAATCCTGGGGCCAGTGGGAAGCCAGGATTCTACCTTCAGAACTGATTGGATGATAATGCCATTTACTGATATGGGATCTGAGTAAAAGGAACAAAATTTGAGAGGGGAAAAAAACAAGCTTAGTTTTGGAAATAATTGTATTTATTACATAGTTATATTTACAGTGTCCAAGGGGACCCAAAGAGAGGCAAGCCTATAGTTCAAGAAGAGAGCTGGTTTACAAGTCCTCTGTTACCTCGTGTTTGGTAATTATGGATTAGATCATTTGGGGGAGGGTGCAGTCAGTGAGGAAAAGAAGGACCAGACCGTGAAGGACGAACAGTGGAGAAAGAAGGGCCCCCAGGAGATTGGGAATGATCTACCAAAGAAGTAGGAAAAGAACCAGGCAGTGTGGAGTCATAGAAAACAGGAGAATGTTGCAAGGAGGAAAAGTGATTAACAGGACCAGATATTGTGAAGAAGTCAAGTACTATGATCAAAAACTGTTGAAAAAAGGAATACTATCCATTTTTCCAGCGGCCAATACATCCATTCATTTACCCATCAAACATTTGTTTTTATTGTTTTTTAACTGGAAAATAGGCTGGAAGTTTTTATTTTCTCATGCATCTCTTATGAGTATATCCTTTTGTATACACACAATTTTCTGTGAAAGATACTGTAGGTTACAGGATGTCTTTATTGTTGACAGTGTGGGGGAGGCAGCCAAGAGTATTTTTTTCCCTTCCAGGAACTCCCAAACTTGCTAATGCATGTATCCTCCTGTGTCTTTATGTTTTTTTAATCACAGACATTCATGAAATGCATATTTTTTTAAAGAATGGAGTCTCTTCTACTTTTTGTTTCTTTACCTAACATGTATAGTACAAGTCTCTCCAATTATTATTATTATTAAATACCTATTATGTGTCTTTGTTGTTAATTGCTTAGTCACGTTCAATTCTTTGCAAACCACATGGACTGTAGCCCACCAGCTCTGTCCAAGGAATTCTCTAGGTAATACTGGAGTGCGTTGCCATTTCCTTTTCCAGGGGCTCTTCCCAACCCAAGGATCGAACCCACATCTCCTACATTTCAGGCAGATTCTTTACCACTGAGCCAAGAGGGAAGCCTTCTTATAGAGGATATTTTTACTTTTTGTTTATTAAGTATAAGTGTGTTCCAGATAGTGATATAAGCAGTAGCTATTACTATGAGCCACAGCCAGAAACGTTTGAGAGACACTGATGCAACAAGGAAAAAGAAATAAGTTCTGTTAAACTCTGACTCCTGGGTGCTCAGTTGGGAGCCTCTGCGATGGGTTTTCTCCTGTGTACCAGAATTGTGGAATCCATGTTTCACATCAATGCTTCAGTACAAATGCAGATATCTGGGTGTCCCAAATTTGAGTGGAGGAGGGAATATTACTTGTGAATGGCCAGATTTTTCTGGTTTTAAGCCTATGAATATCAAGGATCTATACACAGTGTACTGTGAGATTTGTAGAGGTAATTACAGAAGAGCACAGACATGCAGAGCCTAATACAAATGAGCTGAAAGGGACAGAATGACAGCATCCTCTTGAGGAGGTAATGGGAAAGTCTGTCAGAAGTTACTTGACAAAAGAGGGATTCTGTTCCAGGAAGATGCAATAGGTACCCAAGCATGAGATGTGCACAGTCAGTGGATTCTGGCAACGACAAATAATTGGTTCTAGCAATTACAGTTGGTATAATAACTGATGAGAGAATGGCGAGACGGGATTAGAAAGTGTTTTG
Organism: Raphicerus campestris; assembly: GCA_006410735.1. Lineage (NCBI taxonomy): Eukaryota > Metazoa > Chordata > Mammalia > Artiodactyla > Bovidae > Raphicerus > Raphicerus campestris. The sequence goes on from SJYW01034210.1 coordinate 165,450, forward strand.
CTATGCTAAGATACTTGATTTTTTAAATTTATTTATTTTAATTGGAGGCTAATTACTTTACAATATTGTGGTGGTTTTTGCCATACACTAACATGAATCAGCCACAGGTGTAATGTGTTCCCCCCTCGCCCGGTCCTGAACCCCTCCTCCCTCCCCATCCCTCTCCCTCCCACCTCCATCCCCATTCCATCCCTCTGGGTTGTCCCAGTGCACTGGCTTTGAGTGCCCTATTTCTTGCATTGAACCTGGACTGGTCATCTATTTCAAATATGATAATGTACATGTTTCAATGCTCTTCCCTCAAATCGTCCCACCCTCACCTTCTCCCACAGAGTCCAAAAGTCTGTTCTTTACATCTGTGTCTCTTTGCTGTCTCGCTTATAGGGTCATCATTACCATCTTTCTAAATTCCATATATGTGCATTAATATACTGTATTGGTGTTTTTCTTTCTGACTGACTGACTTTCTTCTGACTTACTTTCTGATTTACTTTCTTTCTGACTTACTCTGTAACTTAGGCTCCAATTTCATCTACCTCATTAGAACTGACTCAAATGCATTCTTTTTTTATAGCTGAGTAATACTGCATTGTGTATATGTACCACAACTTTCTTATCTATTTGTCTGCCGATGGACATCTAGGTTGCTTCCATGCCCTAGCTATCATAAACAATGCTGCATTGAACATTGGGGTACACGTGTCTCTTTTACTGTCACAAATAAAAGTAGTTTTGGCTTTGTTATAAGTAATTGACAGTCAGGGTATAATACAAAAATTATCCATGAATTCAGAACACCTAGCAATATAATTTTATGTAGGAGTGCTCGTTTAGCTTTCTGTAATATTTATGACATTCACAATAGGAAAAAGCAGTAAGCCAATCTCTATTTTGAAAACTGTTAACTACAAACATCATTATGTCCTCTTGATTTTCTACTGAGCACTTTCTCAGTTTTTACTGAGCCAACAAACCTTTGTTGATTGGACTGTCATCCAGAGAAGAATGCTGGATGATATTCGATGGCTTAGCCCTTGTGTAAAATACTTTGCTTTTATTGCAAAAAACATGGCTGCCTCTGTCTTAAGGATCTGTTCTTTTCATCTCTCATCTTGTGGGCTCCTGGAGGTTATAATGTTCTGTGTTTATCACAGCATCCAGTTTGTTTTCAGTAGTCTTAATACTACTGGCAAATTCCTCAACAGTCTTTGCAAAGCAGATTTAAAAATTGACCGGTGTTTGTAGCAGATGCTTTATACAGCTGTGTGCATTAGTTGTGTTTTCCCCTAGATGATTTTTGAATTTTTAAAAATTCCATTTTATTAGCAATGGGAAAGGAAAGCCCTTTGGTAGCATAAGTTGTTCCCTTGGCCACATCGTCCTTCAAGATGTTTTAGTGTGTCCCTCGTCACTTTAATTAAAATACTGGGTCATCAAAATTTTCATTTTCCTCATGTAGTTTACATACTTCTTATTTAAAGAAAACTTGATAATAGGTATGCCCATTGTTGCTACCTCTTTTTCTTATAAAAGAGTACGTGAACTTTCTTGTACTCTGCTTTATTGTTGTAATTGGGCTGCTAAGTCGCTTCAGTCGTGTCCGACTCTGTGTGACCCCATAGACTGCAGCCCACTGCTGCTCCCCCGTCCCTGGGATTCTCCAGGCAAGAACACTGGAGTGGGTTGCCATTTCCTTCTCCAGTGCATGAAAGTGAAAACTGAAAGTGAAGTCGCTCAGTCGTGACCAACCCTCTGCAACCCCGTGGACTGCAGCCTTCCAGGCTCCTCCGTCCATGGCATTTTCCAGGCAAGAGTACTGGAGTGGGGTGCCATTGCCTTCTCCGAATTGGGGTGTTGAGTGATTATTTATTGCTGTATAGCAAATTAACCTCAAATAGAGCAGCTTGAAACAGCAGATATTTACCCCGTGGACTCTGTGAGTCAGGATTCCAGGCACAGTTGCACTGGGCCTTCTGCTCAAGGTCTCCCACAAGGCAGCAGCCCATGGTCTTCTTGGGCTAGGGGTGGAAATCTGCTGCCCACGTGCTCAGTGTGGGTGTGGGCAGGACTCACATCCTTGCAGCTGTTGTGCTGGCTCTTGGCCAGAGACCACCCTCAGTGCTTGGCCTGTGGACCTCCGGGGGGCAGCTCACCACGTCTTGCTTTCCTGGGTCTGATCAAGAGAGAGAAGAGGAGGGGGTAGAGTCTTCTTGTCACCTGACCTCAGAAGTGTCCTTCTGC
>SJYW01034210.1:192429-207495 GCA_006410735.1 Raphicerus campestris
ATTTAACTTATATGCAGAGGACATCATGAGAAACGCTGGGCTAGATGAAGCACAAGCTGGAATTAAGACTGCCGGGAGAAAAAAAGTAACCTGATATGCAGACGACACCACCTATGGCAGAAAGTGAAGAACTAAAGAGCCTCTTGAGGAAAGTGAAAGAGGAGAGTAGAAAAGTTGGCTTAAAGCTCAACATTCACAAAACTAAGATCATGGCATCCAGTCTCATCACTTCATGGCAAATAGATGAGGAAACAGTGGAAACAGTGTCAGACTTTATGTTTCTGGGGTCCAAAATCACTGCAGATGGTGATTGCAGCCATGAAATTAAAAGACGCTTACTCCTTGGAAAGAAAGTTATGACCAACCTAGATAGTATATTAAAAAGCAGAGACATTATTTTTTCAACAAAGGTCCCTCTAGTTAAGGATATGGTTTTTCCAGTAGTCATGTATGTATGTGAGAGTTGGACTATAAAGAAAGGTGAGTGCAGAAGAACTGATGCTTTTGAATAGTGGTGTTGGAGAAGACTCTTGAGAGCCCCTTGGACTGCAGGGAGATCCAACCAGTCCATCCTGAAGGAGATCAGTTCTGAGTGTTTATCAGAAGGATTGATGTTGAGGATGAAACTGCAAATCTTTGGCCACCTGATGTGAAGAGCTGACTCATTTGAAAAGACCCTGATGCTGAGAAAGATTGGGGGCAGGAGGAGAAGGGGACAACAGAGGATGAGATGGTTCAATGGCATCTTTGACTCAATGGACATGGGTTTGGGTGGACTCTGGGAGTTGGTGATGGACAGGTGGTGTGCTATGGTTCATGGAGTCGCAAAGAGTCTAACATGACTAAGCGATTTAACTGAACTGATGATAATCAATCTTAGATTTAACTGTGAGGTGAGGTGAGGTGAGGTGAGGTGAATTCGCTCAGTCGTGTCCAACTCTTTGCGACCCCGTGGACTGTAACCTATTAGGCTTCTCCGTCCATGGGATTCTCCAGGCAAGAATACTGGAGTGGATTGCCATTTCCTTTTCCATAAGTGTGAGGAACACATTAACAATTTATCTGTTTATTTTGTAAAACACATCAATAGCTGCTGTAAGAAATGATACCAGTTAGCACAGACAAGAGTTTGACCAAAAAACATCTTACCTAGGCAATGAGATATCCATCGAAGGCTTTAAAAACATAAAATATATTCCCAGTAACTTAAAAGACTACATGTGTGTGCAGGGCTATGTTCATGCCCAAGAAAAGCTCTGAGAAAACATGCAACTCATTTGCAGCCCTCTCTGAGAAGGAAGTGAAGGTGGAAGCAAATTTGCAAATTGCAGGACCCTTGCTTATGTGCCCCAGCAAACAAACAGAGCCTCTCAGGAAATGCCAAAGATACACTGGTTTAAGGCATTAAAAAACAAACAAACAAAATAAAAACATCATCTAATCCTTTGTCAGGTGCTGAACTTACTGAGCAGAGTTCAGTGGCCATACACAACAGGGGATAGGGACTAAGTAAACTAATCAAACAAGTAGTAAACACTACATCAAATAACCACAGTACACCCACTGGGAAAGAGTCTGATTTCCAGAGACGAATATTATAGTCAAATGATTTTGTCTAGTTTTCAACAAAAAGTTACAAAATATTCAAAGAAATAGCAAAGTATAGCACATAAACAGGGGGGAAAAAGTCAATAGAACCATATCTGATAAAGCCCATTTACTTGAAGTACTAATCAAGGACTTTGTCAGGTATTATACAAATATTTAAGGGGTAAAGAAAATTATACCTAAAGAAATAAAGAGAAGTATGAGAATGATCTCTCATCAAATAGAAAGTAGCAGTAAAAAGAAATATTAAAAAAGAATCAAAATAGAAATTCTGGAGTTGAAAAGTACAACTGAAATGAAAAATTTCACTAGAGAGGCTTACCAGCAGATTTAAGTTGGCAGAAGACAGAATTAATCAACTAAAAGATAGATCAATTGAGATTATGCAGTCTGAGAACCAGAAAGAGAAATGAATAAATAGTATCTCAGAGATCCATGACACATAATCAAATTAAATCTAAATCTTAGCAAGAATCTTAGAAGGAGGAGAGAGAGAGGGATAGAAAGAATATTTGAATAAATAATGGGGAAAATAGCTTCCTAGGTAAATACATTTCTAGGTAATAAAAATTGAAACAATTTGTTATGAGCAGTATTATATCACAGGAATACTAAAGGAAGTCCTTCAGGTTGAAAAAAAGTGATATTAGAATGTACCTCAGATCCACACAATCAAGTAGAAAGTGTCACTAAAGCTCATTATGTACTTAATACAAAATACAGTATAAATGTATTTTTGTTTGATATTCTTTTATTTTCCTATCTGAATTTAAAAACACAACTGTATAAAGTAATAATTATAAAACTGTTGATAAGCTTATAATGTATGAATATGTATTTGTATGAGAATAATAGTGAAAAGGAGAGTAGAGAAAAGGAAACTTTATTGAAGAATATTTCTATATAATACAGAAAATAAATTGTATTAATTCTAATTAAATTAAGTTGATATGTTTCCTTATTCTGCAAAAAGCACTAAAAAGAGCCCTCAAATTATAAAATAAAATTTTAAAAAGGAATTAAAATAGTACTTTAAAAAACATACTTATCACAAAAGAAAGCAGTAATGGTAGACTACAGGAATGATGTAAGTGATATGGAAAAGAAGCATCAAAGTGGCAGACAAAGACTAACTTCTCAGTAATTACATTAAACATAAATGGATTAAACACTCCAAAAGGTTAAGATTGGTAGAACAATTAAAAATATGATCCAACTATATGCCATCTACAAGAGACAACTAGGGCAAATATAAAAGAGTAGAAAAATAAATGCTATGCAAACAGTAACAAAATGGGACCTAGAATGGCTATACTAATATCAGACAAAATGGACCTTAAGACAAAAATGTTACTACAGTAAAAGGACATTATAACAAAAAAGGGCCATTGCATCAGACTTAACAATTAGAAATGTTTCCTAGAAGTTTTAAAGTGAATACAAAGTATTTGAATGGATGAAAGAAAAAAAGAAGCAATAAAAGAAAAACAAAATAGGTGATATATTAAAAATATAATTCCACATATATATTATCTGATATGTTCCTCTCAACAGTCCCTTTGATATGTTTTATTATGCATAAAATTTACCAGTGGAGCAATAGACTTGAAGAGATTAACTTACTTGAAACTAAAAAGAAAAGAGGTTAAAACTAATGACAAAGGAATGATACAAATTTCATCTTACCAGAAAGCCTCTGCTTTTTGTAATTCACACATATCATTTTTTCTTGAATAATTTTGAAGATATTACTTAAGAGAATGTGTCTCACTAGCTCATTTGTTCATGCTTCACAAGGAAATATAAATGAGGTTACTCTGATGCACATATTTGAATGTAGGAGTTTTGTTTAATAATACACTTATTTGACATATAATTTTAGTTAATTAGAAGATACAAGAAAAATAATGCCTTTTCTTGATGTGAAAGTATAGTAATTACTAATGTGGAAAGTCTTAGAAATTGTCATAGAAAATCCACACTATAATCAGATTGGTTTTTATCAATTTCAAATGTCACATACATTTTTCACCTTTTCAACACATTTTCTTAACAATAATACAGTGATAATAAAAACTTTTACTTCTTTAAAGGTGGAATACTTGAAATTTGTTGGTTTATAAGGTTATTTTACAAATACATACTGCAAAATATTAAAACCATTCCTTCAATTGCACAATGTCACATTTTTTAAAAGGAAGATTTATTTGGTGTATAAATGAGTACTGCTTTTATTCCCCCAAAGCTATTCAGATATACTTATTGGTTTTTGCCTTATTCTAAAACTCCAGTTCTTAATTAAAATGGAATGTTTAAGCTATCAGAATGACTGGGTGAATTAGACCTGAATATTATTATAGTGACTAAAGCAAATTTAGAAAATTTAACCTGAAACATATTCAATATTAAATATTCTAGTCATAATTCTTAACTGGGCTTATAAATATTGGCTCCTTCAAAAAGTCTCTACTTTCATCATATTTCAAATCCCAAAACTAATGCTTCCTCATGCACATACAATAAAATAGATAAATATATCCTCAAATTTCCACCACTAAATCAATGAACCACTTACCATTTGTTATCAGTCCTCTGCTCTCTCTTTTGCTAAAGGAAAGAATTTACATTTGGTATTTACATTCTTTTACACACTTCAGAATCAACTCCCCTACTCTCCAAAAGATTGTCAAATGGAATTTTGATTAGAATTTCATTAAATAAGTAATTCAATTTAGGGTAACTAACTTTTTAAATTGAACTGAATTTTCCAATCCAAAAACATGGCATATGCCACCATTGATTGTCTTTTTTTTTCCTCCTTGACACTGTATAGGTTTTTACAATAAACTTTATCGCACATTCGGTTTTTTATGAATAATAAGTTTTACTACTTCCTTTCCTGCCTTTATATCTTGTCGCAGTTACTAATGCTATGCAAAATATTTGTTTGTTTGTTTTTTTCCTAAGTTCAAAATGTTTCACTTCTCTGTAAGACCTCCAGGTGACTTCAGACATGTATCTCCCTGGCGCCATGTTCTCTAACTGCACCCAACTACTTCAGGTAGTATTCTCCTGAGAAATGTCGCTCTCTGTGACTGGACTCCGCTTCCTCAGGCTGGATTCTGCAGGGGCCCCTTTCTCTGTAACAGCAATGCGCTTCCTCAGACAGGGATTCTCTTGAGGAACATCATTCTCTGTTCTATTTAACTGCATCTCCTTCCCTCAGGCAGGGGAACGGGCTGAGGGGGAACAAGGGTGAAAGTTGATGCAAACTGCTGCCTATCGTGAGCGCAGCAGGGCGAGCACCCACACAAGGCTGCTCCGACTTGACAGGTCAGGGTACTGACCTCTAACGTGGCAACCAGCTGTTTGGAGCAAAAACGGTCCGTCAACAAAGTAGAAGCTATCCTATATTTTATATTCTAGCCCCAGATATCTCACAGCATCCTTTCTGCCTCGTTCTATTGTTTATAAGTCAGTAGCAAGCATGCCTAGATTTAAGCGTAGGGGACATCGACTTCACCTATTATCGAGAGGAGCATCACCTAATTTGTTGTATTTAAAGCTGTCTCAGTCTACAATCTGGACCCAAATTATTTACATTGCTCTAACCTGCAAAATACACTCACTGCCTAATAACTTCTATTATCACATTATTAGTCTCAGACGTAAGGACACAACCTTCACATTTAGACCAGGTACTCTTGAAGATACAGTTACCCAGATATAGTTCCTTCAGTAAAATCATTCCGCTCATTCTGGACACGATAAACTATAGTAGTAAGTTATCTACTGCCCTTCAACCTCACCTCAGCACACAATATATACAACAGTGGGATAAACAGCAAATAATTGGAAAACCAAACACTGTTAAACTGTGAAGTTAGGGGCTTCCGGCGGTGGGACTCGCTAGCCCGGCGGCAGGAGACATAGCGGAGGCTTCTTGGCCCGCGGCGCTCCGGCACCGTCACCTCTGCTTCTGTTTTCTCCCGGCGCGGGACCCGAAGTGAGGCGAGAGGATGCACCGGGGCCACGTGCGTTTCCCCAGAGACTCCAGGTGAGTCTGGAGGCCTGCGCATGCCCTCAGAAACCCAGTTAGAACCCGGGAGGTCTGCGTCTGGGCCACAGAGATCCCGGGACCCAGAAACTGAGGGGCCTGTGAGGGCAAGGAGTTGGACAGGGTTTTAAGGGCCCAAATTTCAAGGGCCCAGGACCCCCAGGTCGCGCCACATGTGAGGNGCACCGTCACCTCTGCTTCTATTTTCTCCCGGCGCGGGACCCGAAGTGAGGCGAGAGGACGCACCGGGGCTCCCCAGAGACTCCAGGTGAGTCCGGAGGCCTGCGCATGCCCTCAGAAACCCAGTTAGAACCCGGGAGGTCTGCGTCTGGGCCACAGAGATCCCGGGATCCAGAAACTGAGGTGCCTGTGAGGGCAGGGAGTTGGACAGGGTTTTAAGGGCCCAAGTTTCAAGGGCCCAGGACCCCCAAGTCGCGCCACATGTGACGGGTGAGGCCCCAGCCTGAACTTCGGCAGATTGGGCTGGGGAGCTAGCCCAGTTCTCACCTGAGGTGTTGCAGGGGTCCCAGAGCCTTCCTTGAACTCTGGGAAGGAGAACTTACTGTGGCTTTGCTTCTAGGGTTTTCTTTAGGCCTTCTCCTGGTTGCCTGGGAAGCAAGCCCTGAGCGGAAGATTGGGTAAAGGTCTGTTATGGGACCAAGCCTCTTCACACCCTTGGTTTTGGAAAAGGTGACACTGGACAGAAAGAGAATATTTAGGGTTAGCATTGTGTTGGCCTTAGCCTTACAGATTAAATATTTGACAATAAAGCGGCAAGCAAAGACTGCACCCTAGCACCCTAAACAGTACAGAGAAAGTACTAGAACAGCTGCCCCTAACCTTTTTGGCACCAAGGATGGGTTTCATGGAAGACAATTTTTCCACAGACCCCAGTGAGGGGGGATAGTTTCTGAATGAGTCAATGTATTACATTTATTTTTCACTTTATTATTATATCAGCTCTGCCTCAGATCATCAGGCATTAGATCCTGAAGGTTAGGGATACCTGTACTGGAATACTCCTCTGCTTGATACACTTTAGTTTTAACGTTTACACATAATTGGGAATGGGGTATAATCCACTGTGAAATTCACAGGACAGTAAAAGCTGGAAAACCTTCCTAAGCTCACTGAGGCAGGTTGTTTTACTGTTAAGGAAACTGAGGCCCAGGGCTGAGAAATGACTGGCCCAAGGTCATGTGGTTAGTTTAAGGATTGTGTTGATACTAGAATTGAGGGTGAGGCATTTTTTGGTATAGTAGTTGAAATTAAGGCCCTGATTTAAAACCTTCATCTGCCTTTCATTGTTGTTGCTTTGGGCTGTTTACTTACCCTTTGTGTCCCAGTTCTTCCCAAATAATGGATATAATACCTGATGGGGTTGTTAGGATTATATTAGGATTTGTGTAAATAGGACAAGGAAGTGTGATACATATTAACTACTGGATAAGTAATGGTTGCAATAAATTATTATAGTATGAATGCTGTTGGTCTACTACACTGACATCTTAATCTTTGAGTTGGTTGAGTCTTGTTTCCCAAGACCTGAAGTCAAATTTATGGTGATGGTAGGAAGGAGCTGGACCTTGTTGACTCCTGGGCATGACACAAATGAATGCTGGTTGATGGAAGTTAAACTGAATAGACCAGTAAAAGCTTGGTAGGACAAAGTTGGGCCACAGTTTAGTCTCTTTACTTCTAGTTTAGGAAATGAAACTTTTTAATTTTGTAATAAGCATTTTTTAAAGGAAAGAATCTTATTGTTCTTTGAAATCATTTATATTTCAGTGTTTTGCTTGCATTGTTTAGGGGTTATGAATAGAATCACTGCCATGTTGTACATTTGCTGAAATTATACTTGGAGCAGAGGTAGAGAATTCTGTGGAAAGTTGCCTGTGCATCAGCCAGTTTAAACAAGCTAACAAGCTAGGTAACCAGATCATGAAAAGGCTAGAATGTTCTAACTATGTTATTAGAATAAGTATTGCACAACAGGTTTTCTAACAGGTCTGAAAATGGGTGTTAAGATTGCTTCACACCTTATTATCTCTGTGCTACAGTTCAACTAGCATATTATCTTCTAAGGACCACAAGGGTAAATTTTTGATAGAAGTTGTTGCTGTAGTTTTGGCAATCATGCTATAATATCCTTTCAGTTACAGAGTTCATTTTCCCATGCAAGATAACTTAAGGCCTTGGGGTGACAGTTGGTAAGCATTAATACAGGCTCAAGAGACTTGAATTCCAGACCCAGGATGGTAATGAGCACAGAAACCACCTTGATTTTTCACATCTTTAAAATGGGACTGAGAAGTCTCCTGAACATCTTATCATTCACTAGGGACTATTGAGAAGGACAAATAAGATGGTGCACAGGAAACTGTTTTGAAAAGTGTAATGAATTGTGCAAATAGAAGAATGTACTCATAACAACTCCTAGGAAATAATAAAAGTGCCTGAACACAGCTTACTGTAGGATTTTATTAGGAAAGTACAGATTGAAAGTTTTGTTACTGCAACAGCTATACATTTAAATTAAGCTTAATTGTGACACATGCAATTATTTAGACAATTTTTTAAAGAATTAAAGAAATCTACTGCAATATGTTTTAAGTATTTACATCTTAAACCTACTTAGTTTAAAAGAGAAAAACAGATTCCAATATTCCTATCAGTGATAAAACACAAAACTGTAAAGAGGCAGTATAAATATATTTTTAAATGGATGGGCTTATAAAATATGAAGTCGTCTTTGTAAAAGTACGACTTCATATTTTATGTGCTTTTTTCCCTGTGTTTAAATGTTNTTTTTAAAGAATTAAAGAAATCTACTGCAATATGTTTTAAGTATTTACATCTTAAACCTACTTAGTTTAAAAGAGAAAAAGTGATTCCAATATTCCTATCAGTGATAAAACACAAAACTGTAAACAGGCAGTATAAATATATTTTTAAATGGATGGGCTTATAAAACATGAAGTCGTCTTTGTAAAAGTACAACTTCATATTTTATGTGCTTTTTTTCCCTGTGTTTAAATGTTTTTGTTTTTTGACTAGATGAACACGTAGTAAAATCAGAAGGTACAAAATAATAATAGTAAAATGGTTTATATGTGACTGGAATAAATTAATTCCTTTTAAATGATTATTTTCCAGTCTAAGAGCTATTGTTTCTTATTTTTCTTGAAACTCAAGAGTTTTAGAATGGTGGTATGTGGGAAATACTTGGTAATAGAAAAAAAAAAAAAAAATCCCTGCTAATATTGAGCACATAATCTAAGTCAGGCACTGTCACAAGCACTTTACATACATTTAGTTTATACAGTAATCCTAAGAAGTAGGTAGTGCTAATCTCATTTTAGAGGTGAAAAAAACTGAGAGCAAGAGGTTAGTAATTTACCCATTTGCCAGTTCATTAAGTAGTTGAGGCAGAATATTTGAATTCTTGCTCATAAACAGTATCAGATACCTCTGAATTTGTTTTTGCTTTGTTTCCTAATATGTCATATCGATATGATAGGATTAAATTAGGTAAAATTAGATAACCTAAGGTAGCTAAAATCCACAAGACTTAAAATTTTAAAAGAATATGTTGTGAATGGATAGCCTTCATGAAAGAAAGACTTCCTCATTTTTTATTACACACTACCAATTTTTAAAATAACTTTTTTTTTTTTTTAAAGAAAACAACCAAGAACAATAGCCAGGTTGTTTTTTTTTTTCTATTTCTGTCTCTAATTTCCCATGGATTAAAGGAGTTACAGTTGAAACTTCACTTTTAAGAGACAGAGTTGTACAAACAGAAGCCAAGGAGCAAATGGCTTTGTTACTGATTTCTACCAAATACTTAGGGGAAATTACCAATCCTTCACAACTCTTCCTAAAGACAGAATTAGGGAAAACACTTCCCAGAACATTGAATGAGGCTGATATTACTCTAGGTCAAAATCAAACACTTCTCAAAAAAAAGAAAAAAATAGACCAATATATCTTGTGAAAATTGGCTTGAAAAGATAAAATATAAAATTTTAAATTTAATAAACTCAAATAAATTGAGCTTTCATTTGTTTTAAGCATTTTTTTTTTCTTTCCCTGAATGGACTCTTTTTTTCTTTTTTCTCTTCCCTTAATTGACTCTTGAGAATAAAGTTTGTGATTTTGAAAGGTGACAAATTTAATGTCTATTTAGTGTTTTCCCATTCCTAAATTTGATCTAAATAGTTGTCTGGATTTGCTAAAATTTGATGCAGAATGTACCTGTTTCTGTTACAAATAATATTTTGTGTTCAACTGAAGTCTTTTGTATATTGTTAAATATATAGTATTTATCCTTTTCTGTCTGGCTTTTTTCAGTTAGCATAGTCAATAGCTTGTAGTTGGGTATTTTTTTTTTTTCATTATGACTGATGTCTTTTAATTAGAGTTTATAGTTTTTTAAAATTAACTTTAAATTATTTCTATATTAGGGTTAATATCTATTGTAATCTTATACTTGTATTATATTTGTTCCACTAATTAAGTATTTTTATTTCTTCTTTATTATTTTTGATTTTTGGATCAGAAAATTTTTTTTTTCATTTTGTCCTTCCATCCCAGTTTGTTTTCTATCTTATTGATAATTTTTATTCCATTCATAATTAATATCCTATTTTGTTTATAATTACAAGTTTTTTAAAAATCTGTATACTAAATAAAATTTTAGTTTCTGAGCATAATCTATTTTTATAAGATTTTTCACTTTATAGTCAAGAATTTTTTAAAAAGAATCTAAGGATTCTACTTTTATGACACAATGTTTTCAACAATGATATTGTTCAGAAATAAATCAGCGGTACATAGACACAGATATATGAGTAATCATTCACTGAATATGACATATTCATTGAGTTTAATTGAATGAATTGTCCATTGATATTATAATTTCAATTCAATATAATTTGAAATGTTATTGCTGACTTATTGGCATAATTTTTAGTATTTTTAGATATTATATCTAATGTCATTTTAAAATGAAATTATTTTATTTTAATTAAAAAATTATTTATTTTAATTTNGTGACAAATTTAATGTCTATTTAGTGTTTTCCCATTCCTAAATTTGATCTAAATAGTTGTCTGGATTTGCTAAAATTTGATGCAGAATGTACCTGTTTCTGTTACAAATAATATTTTGTGTTCAACTGAAGTCTTTTGTATATTGTTAAATATATAGTATTTATCCTTTTCTGTCTGGCTTTTTTCAGTTAGCATAGTCAATAGCTTGTAGTTGGGTATTTTTTTTTTTTCATTATGACTGATGTCTTTTAATTAGAGTTTATAGTTTTTTAAAATTAACTTTAAATTATTTCTATATTAGGGTTAATATCTATTGTAATCTTATACTTGTATTATATTTGTTCCACTAATTAAGTATTTTTATTTCTTCTTTATTATTTTTGATTTTTGGATCAGAAAATTTTTTTTTTCATTTTGTCCTTCCATCCCAGTTTGTTTTCTATCTTATTGATAATTTTTATTCCATTCATAATTAATATCCTATTTTGTTTATAATTACAAGTTTTTTAAAAATCTGTATACTAAATAAAATTTTAGTTTCTGAGCATAATCTATTTTTATAAGATTTTTCACTTTATAGTCAAGAATTTTTTAAAAAGAATCTAAGGATTCTACTTTTATGACACAATGTTTTCAACAATGATATTGTTCAGAAATAAATCAGCGGTACATAGACACAGATATATGAGTAATCATTCACTGAATATGACATATTCATTGAGTTTAATTGAATGAATTGTCCATTGATATTATAATTTCAATTCAATATAATTTGAAATGTTATTGCTGACTTATTGGCATAATTTTTAGTATTTTTAGATATTATATCTATTGTCATTTAAAAATGAAATTATTTTAATTTTTTAAAATTTTAATTTTTAATTTTAAAATTATTGAATTTTAATTAAAATAAGATAATTAAGCCTCCAAAAATTAACTTAAGGTCTTACAGTAAACAATTATTAAAATTTGTTTCTTTTTAAAATTTATTTTGATTGGAGGTTAATTACTTTACAATATTGTATTGGTTTTGCCATACATCAACATGAATCTGCCACAAGTATACACGTAAAATTTGTTTCTTATCTTTTGTACCTGCAAAGTCTAATTCAACTTTAATATGACTTTTAAAAATATTGCTACGGAGGTGACTAAAAAGATAAAAACGTTCCACTTACATGAAAAATAATGTTGTGAAACATTAAATCTGTTGCAGTTGGAAACACTTTTGTGGGAGAAATACTTACAATAAAATTTCCCAATGTTTTGTTTCTTTTAGTTTAGGTTGAGTTTTATGAGAGTATTGTTGGTAGAGGAGCCAGTGAGCCAACAAATGCCACTTATGGGTGATCAAATGCCAGTGAAGGCTGCTGCTGCTAAGTCTCCTCAGTCATGTCCGACTCTGTACGAACCCATAGATGGCAGCCCACCAGGCTCTGCTGTCCCTGGGATTCTCCAGGCAAGAACACTGGAGTGGTTGTCATTTCCTTCTCCAATGCATGAAGGTGAAAAGAGAAAGTGAAATTGCTCAGTCATGTCTGATTCTTAGCGACCCCATTGACTGTAGCCTACCAGGCTCCTCTATCCATGGGATTTTCCAGGCAAGAGTACTGGAGTGGGATGCCATTGCCTTCTCCGATAGTGAAAGCAAGGTATTTGATTACCTTAAAAGTTATTCTTTAACACAGTGAATATTACTCCTATAATAGAAGTTGATACAAAAAAAGTGGACTTGATAATGGCTACTTTTTTTTTTTTTTTAAGCACATGCTGCTGCCGCCAAGTAGCTTCAGTCGTGTCTGACTCCATGTGATCCCATAGGTGGAAGCCAACCAGGCTCCCCCATCCCTGGGATTCTCCAGGCAAAAGTACTGGAGTGGGCTGCTATTTTCTTCTCCATTAACCACATGAGAGGTACAAAATTCAGTTTTTCACTTTCACTGCTAGTTTGCACAGATCCTTGCTATTCAAAATGTAGTTCATAAACTCAACATCACCTGCCAGCATATTAGAAATGAAAATACTAGGCCTCACTTCAGACTTACAGAAGTAGATTATATATTTTAAGAAAAGAAAGTGAACGTCACTCAGTAGTGTCCAATTCTTTGTGACACCCATGGGCTGTCCATGAATTCTCTAGGCCAGAATACTGGAGTGGGTAGCCTTTCCCTTCTCCTGGGGATCTTCTCAACCCAGGGATTGAACCCAGGTCTCCCGCATTGCAGGTGGATTCTTTACCAGCTGAGCCACAAGGGAAGCCCAAGAATACTGGAGTGGGTAGCCTATCCCTTCTCCAGAAGATCCCAACCCAGGAATTGAACTGGGATCTCCTGCATTGCATGCGGATTCTTTACCAGCTGAACTGTCCGGGAAGCCCCTTCTGGCAAACAGTTTAAATGCGTATTATAATGTAAGAAATCTGGTATGTTTAACTTAAATACATCTTGAAATGGTGAAAAACAAGAAAATAAAAGTAATGTGTCTTTAAAAATAGACCAAATTGAAATATAACATTTTTGAACTGTTTTTCCTAATTATCATGATAAAATTGATGCTTATAATTTAGGTCTTCAGTATTTTTCAACAAGTTTAAAAAAATCTTCAAGTTTTTTAAAAAATGCAAGTTTGCAAAATACAGATTTTTCCACAAGTAAATAACCAGTAGCAGGAGGGTACATGGAAGTTGCATAGAAATACTTTTAATGCTTTAATTAAGTACAATTATAATTTTATCCTCCTCAGAACATTTTTGAATTTTCAAGCCAAATGAGATAAAATCTTAAGAATATAAGCTTATTTTTTTAAACTTTTTATTTTGTATAGGGGTGCAGCAGATCAACAATATTGCAGTACTTTCAACTGCAGAATGTAAGCTTGTTTTTAATTGCAGTGGAAGTAATTATGTCATTCCCTTAAGATCAAACCTGTTACAGAGAGTTATTAAAATTGTGTTTGATTTTCACTTAATCTTTTTGGGAAAAAAGTGACTTGAAATGACTGCTGAAACACATTAGGTGTTTTTAAATGCATATATTTAGGACTGGTGGCTCAGACGGTTAAGTGTCTGTCTACAGTGTGGGAGACCCGGGTTGGATCCCTGGGTCGGGAGGATCCCCTGGAGAAGGAAATGGCAATCCACTCCAGTACTGTTGCCTGGAGAATCCCATGGACAGAGGAGCCTAGTAGACTACAGTCCATGGGGTTGCAAAGAGTCAGACATGACTGTGCAACTTCATTTCACTAATATCCCTCTGGAAGCGGTGCATATATCTTGTGTCTAAACGATTGTTCACTTTTCATGCCAAACCAGTTATTAGTAGCACTCCTGTTTTTATGGAAGAGAAACTTCCTGTAATGTTTTCAAGAACTTCTCCCAAGTTGTCTTTCACCTTCCTTGTATTTTAATATGATGATATCATCTGTCTGTGCCTAGTAGGTTATACACTTTATGAAGAAAAGTATTTCTGTATATTTAGTACTATACCTCTATGACTTAAAACTGTCAACAAAATTTAGTTTAATGAAATAAGTTTTTCCACAAATAACTTTTATAACAAACTCAAAATTAAAATTGATCACAGTAACTTATGATATTTGCTGAAATCAGCAATACCAAATATAATTTAGTTTCCTTTGAAAATAATTCCATAAATACATTGTTGAGTTAGCATTTTGCAGANAAACTCAAAATTAAAATTGATCACAGTAACTTATGACATTTGCTGAAATCAGCAATACCAAATATAATTTAGTTTCCTTTGAAAATAATTCCACAAATACATTGTTGAGTTATCATTTTGCAGAAATAAAATTAGTAAGCCATAAATGTTCTTACGCTGTGTTACACCAAAGTGGATTCTATTCCATGGTATCATCTTACAAAGTGATATATTTTTGGAAACCATGATCCAAATTTTTTCAACTGTTGGCCAATATTTTCACATACTTAATGTTAAAAAAAAAGACTTTATGAAATAGAAATATCTATTGTTTCTGTACAGTAGTAGTTAGTTAGTAGTGAAGGTACTCATTCGTGTCCGACTCTTTGTGACCCCATGTATAGTCAACTTAAAAAATTGTTGACAGCAAAGCTCAACTGTAGAAAAAAGGTTAAATAATTTATAGCTTACTGGCAAATACTAATTTATGTGACAAATTATGACTATGGTGAGTTTAGGAAATAATTATAATAATATTTATATTAAATAAAAGAGATGAATACAAAATTTTGTCAGGAATCCTGAATATATTCACATGAAAATATGTATATATGCATATATTCAAAAATACAAAGCTGAAGTATGGTTAAGGACATAAGAACATAATGTGCTAGTTTCTGATTTTTTA
>SJYW01034214.1:9640-122730 GCA_006410735.1 Raphicerus campestris
CAGAGGTATAGAACGGACTTTTGGCCTCTGAGGGAGAAGGAGAGGGTGGGATGATTTGGCAGAATGGCACTGAAACATGTATGCTATCATATAAGAAACAAAGAGCCAGTCTATGTTCAATACAGGATACAGGATGCTTGGGGCTGGTGTACGGGATGATCCGGGGAGATGGTGTGGGGTGGGAGGTGGGAGGGGGCTTCGGCATTGGGAGATTGTGTACACCTGTGGCTGATTCATGTCAATGTATGGCAAAACCAATACCGTATTGTAAAGTAGAATAAAGTATTAAAAAAATTAAAAAAATTTTTGTTCCAAGGGGAAAAAAAAAAAGAAACGCTGGACTGAAAGAAGCACAAGTTGGAATCAAGATTGCCAGGAGAAATATCAATAACCTCAGATATGCAGATGACACCACCCTTTTGGCAGAAAGTGAAGAGGAACTAAAAAGCCTCTTGATGAAAGTGAAAGAGGAGAGGTAAAAAGTTGGCTTGAAGCTCAACATTCAGAAAATGAAGATCATGGCATCTGGTCCCATCACTTCATGGGAAATAGATGGGGAAACAGTGGAAACAGTGTCAGACTTTATTTTTTTGGACTCCAAAATCACTGTAGATGGTGATTGCAGCCATAAAATTAAAAGAGCTTACTCTTTGGAAGAAAAAGTTATGACCAACCTAGACAGCATATTAAAAAGCAGAGATATTACTTTGCCAACAAAGGTCCATCTAGTCAAGACTGTGATTTTTCCAGTAGTCATGTATGGATGTGAGAGTTGGACTGTGAAGAAGGCTGAGTGCCGAAGAATTGATGCTTTTGAGCTGTGGTGTTGGAGAAGACTCTTGAGAGTCCCTTGGACTGCAAGGAGATCCAACCAGTCCATTCTGAAGATCAGCCCCGGAATTTCTTTGGAGGGGATGATGCTAAAGCTGAAACTCCAGTACTTTGGCCACCTCATGGGAAGAGTTGACTTATTGGAAAAGACTCTGATGCTGGGAGGGATTGGGGGCAGGAGGAGAAGGGGACGACAGAGGGTGAGACGGCTGGATGGCATCATCAAGTCTGAGTGAGCTCCGGGAGTTGGTGATGGACAGAGAGGCCTGGTGTGCTGCGATTCATGGGGTCACAAAGAGTTGGACACGACTGAGCGACTGAACTGAACTGAACTATTTGCATTTGTGTTTTTTACACACATTTTTTTCTGAAATTTTAAGTCAAGCATTTTCTGAAAAGTTAAAAAAAATCTCTTTTGGAATTGCTTCACGTTAAAACAAATATTTTTCTGTTTAGTTTTGTTTTCACTGTTATGTTTGTGTTTAATCAAAGTCGGGCTTTCTTTAACACTCCATAGTAAACAATGACATTTTAAACTTTGCTTAAGCCAACTGTAGAATGCAAATACAACATAGTAGTTTTTGAGAGAGAAATACAGAAAGGCATAGTACTATAGTTTAAGTCTATGAAAAAATCGAAAGATCATTAAGAATACTATTGTAAAGTTTTGTATTTTGAAGTCTCTGTGCTATTGGTGATAGTGTCCAACAAGACAAGAAAATGATTCTGCAGGGGATCACTTTTCAAGCTCTAAGCATTTACAATAAGACGAAACAGTTCATCCTAACCAAAGTCATCAAATTTGTCACTCAAACAAATTTAACCTGTACTAGTGTTGATTCCATGCGGCATCTTTAAGTCAGCCCTGGCCTACAGGAATCTACTGGAATTATGCTCAGCCACTATATGTCTGTCTATTTAAAACTTGTCCAGAGCTACTTCATCTGACTTATTTTGAGTACCAACTCAAGTCCTCCCACTCTCTCAGAACATTCCCAACATCTAGTTCTCATCAAATCTCCTGGTGAGCTTTCTCAATACTTATAATAGCATTTAAAGGTATATTTCTAATACTATGAATTAAAATGTTTATACTACCAAACTGCTCCAAATCCCTGTGTGTTTAAAGGTTTAGAATGTTTAAATATTCTATTCTGAATCTTCAACCCAAAAAAATCCAAAGATAAGTGATAGTATACATTTTAAATTATATGTGTTGAGTAAGAAGGGACTTCCCTGATAACTCAGGTGATAGAGAATCCATCTGCAATGCAGGAGACCCAAGTTCAGTTCCTGGGTTGGGAATATCCACTGGAGAAGGGATAGGCTACCCACTCCAGTATTCTTGGACTTCCCTTGTGGCTCAGCTGTAAAGAATCTGCCTACAATGAGGGAGATCTGGTTTTGACCCCTGGGTTGGGAAGATTTCCTGGAGAAGGGAAAGGTTGTCCACTCCAGGATTCTGACCTAGAGAATTCCATGGATTTTATAGTCCAAGGGGTCACAAAGAGTCAGACATGACTGGTTAAGGGCTTCCCTGGTGGCTCAAATGGTAAAGAATCTGCCTGCAATGTGGTATATCTGGTATATATATATAAGGACAAGTATTTCAGTACTTGTCCTTAACAAAAAGAAGAAATATGGGCAATATCAAATGCAAGCTGAATACTAAGTATATATTTCAGAGATTTTAAAGTTGTTCAGTTCTTTTTGTTGTTTTACAAGAAAGATGTGATTATTTTAGCAAATACACCTGCAAATTTGTAACAAGCAAACACTCAAACGGATGGCCTTCTCTTCTGATGCTATTTATTAGAAACAGGCTTTAGGAAAGAAGTCTTCAGGATATCTTTCTTTTATTAAATCTTTTTCTAAACATATTTTAGAAACATATTTGCTTGTTTTATCGATAGTTTATTTGTATATATTGATATAGATATAGGTATATTTGTATATATTGATATAGAATCTTAAGAATCAGTTCAGTTCTGTTCAGTTGCTCAGTCATATCCAACTCTTCGCCACCCCATGGACTACAGCACTGCAGGCCTCCCTGTCCATCACCAACACCCAGAGTATACTCAAAACTCATGTCCATTTAGTCAGTTGATGCCATCCAACCATCTCATCCTCTGTCTCTTCTTCTCCTCCTGCCTTCAATCTTTCCCAGCATCAGGGTCTTTTCGAATGAGTCAGTTCTTCACATCAGGTGGCCAAAGTATTGGAGTTTCAGTTTCAGCATCAGTCCTTCCAAAGTATATTCAGGATTGATTTCCTTTAGGATGGACTGGTTGGATCTCCTTGCTGTTCAAGGGACTCTCAAGAGCCTTCTCCAACATCACAGTTCAAAAGCACCAATTCTTTCACCCTCAGCTTTTTTCATAGTCCAACTTTCACATCCATACACGACTACTGGCAAAACCATAGCCTTGACTAGACGGACCTCTATTGGCAAAGTAATGCTCCAGCAGCGATAGATGTTTAGGTTGTTTCAAAAAGTAGTTGAATTATTTCAATTTCGAGATAAAGGAAGAGCACCACCACATCCAGTACTAGATTGGCTGTTGGGTATGGGGGTAGGAGACCTTTATACAGAAATATGAAGAGTTCCAGCAGGAAATAGGGAGCATAATACCACTCATTCAGAAAGAACAGAATTTCCATTGGCGTGGAGGACAACTGTTTACCTCTGTAATCTCACCTTGCAGTCCCGTCTCCAGTCCCCATGGAAACTAATCTTAAGAATACAATTTCTTAAACTATTCTTGCTGTTTTAAATTATAATGGAATAAATTTTATTCTAAACATTTGAGACCACATTACCTGCCTCCTGAGAAACCTGTATGCAGGACAAGAAGCCACAGTTAGAACTGGACATGGGACAATGGACTGGTTTTAAACTGGGAAAGGAGTACATCAAGTACTGTACTGTATATTGTGATCCTGCTTATGCAACTTATCTGCAGATTACAACACACGAAACGCTGGGCTGGATGAAGCACAGGCTGGAATCAAGATTGCTAGGAGAAATATCAACAACCTTAAATATGCAGATGACACAACCCTAATGGCACAAAGCAAAGAGGAACTGAAGAGTCTCTTGGTGAAGGTAAAATAGAGTGGAAAAGCTGGCTTAAAACACAACATTCAAAAAACAAAGATCACGGCACTCAGTCCTATTATGTGTGTGTGTTCTATTCTTTGCAAACCATAGACTGTATAGCCTGCCAAGCCCCAGGCTCCTCTCTCCATGGAATTCTTCAGGCAAGAATACTAGAGTGGGTATTCTAGTATTCTCGTGGGTATTTTTCTAATAATGGAAGATTCCCTGGAGAAGGGAATCAAACCCAGGTTTCCAACACTGCAGGCGGATTGGTTACCACCTGAGCAACCAGGGAATTCCTAATACTTCATAGGACTAACAGTGTCAGATTTCATTTTCTTGGGCTCCAAAATCAATGCAGTGACTGACTGCAGCTGCAAAATTAAAAGACAGCTGCTCCTTGGAAGAAAAGCTATGACAAACCTAGTCAGCGTATTAAAAAGCAGAGACAGCACTTTGCCAACAAAGGTCCGTTTAGTCAGAGCTATGGTTTTTCCAGTAGTCATGTATGGATGTGAGAGCTGGACTATAAGGAAATCTGAGTGCCGAAGAATTGATGCTTTTGAACTGTGGTGTTGGAGAAAACACTTGAGAGTCCCTTGGACTGCAAGGAGATCCAACCAGTCCATCCTAAAGGAAATCAGTCCTGAATATTCATTGGAAGAACTAATGCTGAAGCTGAAACTCCAATACTTGGGCTACCTGGTGTGAAAAACCAACTCATTTGAAAAGACCCTGATGCTGGGAAAGATTGAGGGCAGGAGGAGAAGGGGAGCATCACTGATTCAATGGACATGAGTTTGAGCAGGCTCTGGGAGATAGTGAAGGATATGAAAGACTGGCGTGCTGCAGTTCATGGGGTCACAGAGTCAGAGACAACTTAGTGACTGAACAAAAAAAGCATTTCATAGCAAAAATAAAGTATTAAAAACCACAGGAGGAGTTCAATAGAAATTTCAAGTGAATTTAACACTTGACTTCCAGCGTTTTTAAAGATTATGACTGTGTGTGCATTTGTGTCCGTGACTTAGTCGTGTTTGACTCTTTGAAATCCATGGATTGTAGCCTGCTGGGCACCAGGTTCCTCTGTCCATGGAATTCTCCAGGTAAGAATACTGGAGTGGGTTGCCATTCTCTTCTTCAGGAAGAGGAAGTGATGTCGCTCAGTCATGCCTGACTCTTTGCAACCCCGTGGACTGTAGTTTACAAGGCTCCTCTGTCCATGGAATTTTCCAGGCAAGAGTACTGGAGTGGGTTGCCATTTCCTTCTCCAGGGGACCTTTCTGACCCAGGGATCGAATCAGGTCTCCCAGATTGCAGGCAGACACTTTACTGTCTGAGCCACCAGGGAAGCCCAACCCAAGGCATCGAACCTCGGTCTCCCACATTGCAGGCAGATTCTTTACCATTGAGCCACCAGAGAAGTTAAAGATTATAACTTGTTCTGCCCAATAAAGGAAACAGTTGATTTTTATAAATATTCAACTTACTAAATTATGCACAAGCCACTTGTTTTAAATTCTGATGGACTTTAACTAGAAACGTTTGAGGAAATCAAATTGAGCTTGATTTTAGACCACAGGTTTAAGTTATAAGCAATTTAAAATCTGTACATTGTACTTTTTTTAGTGTTACCAAAATTTAATATAGCCTTCTCTTACTTTCCTTCCCTGCTATATTATATGACAATCTCCTTCAAAATGTATTCCAAATTTAGTTTTCTCTTACATGATATTCATTTGGAGACTTCATAAACATTTATTTGAACAACCTCAAATATATTTTTCTCTATACTTTTTAAAAAACAAAATTTAATGCTTATACTTCTGTATTCATGGTTCCCAGACATTCAAATGAGACAGACATTCAGATTTTCCTAGTCATTAATGTCTCTTAAACAAGTTAAATATATCAGAGAAATATTCTTCAACTGAACTCAGAATTTTAGATTTGGATATGAGACTTCACAGAGATCACCTACTTTACCTCTGTCATGGACAAAGGAGAACGCAGAGAATGTGGGTTGGGCTGACCATGTGCCCACAGTTAGAGGTCAGAGCTAGCATCTAGGTCTCTGGACTCACAGGCAAATTTCAATCAACTAACCATGGCCAAATATTCAAGCATTTGAAAACCGCAAGCTTTCTAATCATTATGGAAACCAAATGTCAACCCGTAGAGGGAATTATGATTTTCCTTTACGGCTTATTCTAACCTGCTTAGTAGAACCACTTCTTCCCTATCCCTTTGTATGAAATCTATAGTCAAAGCCCAACGAATTTTCTGAATATTCTGAGAAAATGGGAAGTCCTTTTTTTTAATAATCAATGTTCCTAATCCCGTGTACTACTTGAGAGCGTCAGACTTCAGCTCCACTCCCTCATCTCGGGGCTTCTTGACTCTAGCTTTCTTCATACTTAAAGAGAAGATGCATATATTTCCTTCCTCTCTTTGACCTCTCAGCACTTCACACACCCTTTTTCTTCTACTCTGTATCAGACCATGTCAGGGATGGGGGGAAAATAAAGGGACTGGAAATGTTCTTATTTCACTAACACTGGGCTGGAGTTAGCACTCTATGTCCACTGAAGGTGCTTAGAGGCTTTCATCTTTTTGGAAAACTTGTTTCTTTGATTCATTGGGGACAACTCCCAAGTGTAGGAGATTCATCACCTGCAGGATTCTTTATACAATGGACTGCTTCTCCCCAAGCTGGTAGTTTGAGACTGGTTTCTTACTCCTGGAATCCTGGACCGCATCTGTATACAAGCCACTTTCTCCCTGCTGACAGCCCATTTAGCTCTAAGATAGCCCAGGGAAGCTCCCACCCATGCAGGACTAACAGTGTGTTCACAGGAAACACTCAGGATTCTTAGTTTGCCAAATTTGAGCAGTGACAGTCACCCCGATGTGCCAGCCTCTCACCTTTTAAATCTGTCAGGCTTGAGCCAAATATTGGTCCACTTGTCTACTGAGTTCTCGGGGACACACATGACACCTTCCACTTGGAGCCACTCCCTGTGCTAGAGGTAAACGTACTTCTTTGAGGAACAGCAGAACACTGATACATGAAAAGCTCTTTAAAAATTATTTTCTACCCAGACATAATACTGTAAAGCAATTATCCTTCAATTATATATAAATAAAAGTCTCTTCTATTATACAAAACACTGTAGTAGTGTAACCTCAGTTTGGTGAATATTATGAATAGTACAAATTATCTTCCGAGTTGCAAGTCCTGTATGGTGGTCTTGCACTTTACTTTGAAACGTAGTATTTTCTTGAATCTCAACTGAAACTGTGATTAAAACAATTCCATTTACTCATCTTGTCATAGATTGTCAGAAAACATGTAGAATTCATTTTTGTATCCCCACTGCTTATCACAGTGATTAAAATGTAGCATGTATTTGACAAGTCTGCTTCTTTTTTTAATGATTGAAGTGATTTTGAATTTACATCCTTTACCATGTTCTCTAATAAAGAAACACGGAAGTGCTGCTTGATTTATTTCTCTCTCATGAGACCACTGACAAATTTTCATCAGGTCTGAATAATTTTATATATTTTCTATCACTAGAATCTTTCTAGAATCTTTGCCCCCTCTACGCATATTCTGTATCTACTAACTTAATTTAGGGGCTTATCTTTTACTTGGAAGGTTCTAAAACATTCCTATTTCCTACAATGATTTTGCCTTCTTCTAATCAGTATCCTATGCTGTCTTCAAGAGAATGAGTCTAAAATTTTTCTGATCATTTTATTCTATCTTCCCATCCTGCTCATTGTTTAAGTCATTCCAGGTTTTGTTTCACATATCAAATAGAGTCCAATTTCCCCAAAATGATACAGCCAACATTTTTAGTGGGACATCTGCCTAAGTCTTCATTGCTGACTCCCAACATTCCCCACCTCTTCTTTCTGAATGTTCAAAAACATTTGATTACAAAGAGATTGCAGAATGGGCTGTTTTTTTCATAATTTCCAACTTCTTTGGAAGGACTGATGTTGAAGCTGAAATTCCAATACTTTGGCCACCTGATGCAAAGAGCTGACTCATTTGAAAAGACCCTGATGCCGGGAAAGATTGAAGGAGGGAGGAGAAGGGGACGACAGAGGATGAGATGGTTGGATGGCATCACCGACTCAATGGACATGAGTTTGAGTAAACTCCAGGAGTTGGTGATGAACAGGGAGGGCTGGCGTGCTGTAGTCCATGGGGTCGCAAAGAGTCAGACACGACTGAGCGACTGAACCGAACTGAACTGATAAACCTGCTTCCTTTGCATGAAGTACCTTTCTCTCTTCTTTATCTACTGAAATTCAAATGCTAGCACAAATGATATTTCATTACTCCAATCAGAAATAGTCACTTCCTCTTTGTCTAATTCCAGCTTTTAACGAATATGTGGTTCTATATGATTTGTTCACATATCTATCTGCCTTTTCAAATTGACTGAAGGCAGTCTCATTAAAATCAATCAATCAATAAAAGATTGATGAGTTAAGAATTGCTAAATTGCTATTAATAGCATGTTGACTGTAGGAAAAAAGTGTCACAAGCACACATCATCTGGAACATATGTGGGAGGAACAAAGTTAAAAGACTGATTGCATAAAATGTACAATATTCATTATTTCTACTTATTTTCAAACAGTTTAATAGTCACTAGAATATAACAGGAGGCTTCCCTGTGGCTTAGTTGGTAAAGAGTCTGCTTGCAAGGCAGGAGACTAGGGTTCGATCCCTGGGTCAGGAAGGTCCCCTGGGGGAGGACATGGCAATCCACTCCAATATTCTTGCTTGGAGAATTCCACAGACAGAGAAGCCAGGTGGGCTACAGTCCATGGGGTCACATAGAGTCGGACATGACTGAGTGACTAACACACGCACAGAGTATAACAACATCTAATGATCTACTTCTCCCTACTCAGACCTCCAAATAGTTAAATTAAGACTACAGGGAACAAAATGACCTCAATGATAAAAGTATGCCTAGAAGCAATAATGTGAGATTAGTGATTGCATTAAGATTCTCCTAATCAACTACTTGTAGTTATCAGGCAACTCATGACAAATTGAAAAGGTCTTGAAGGAGGGTGAAAGATTGTGAGATAGTGATAGCAGGGTCTCAGAGGTTTCCATATTCTCTAGATCACTACTTTCCAAGCAGCATATATATTCTGCCAGGTATAATATTCAAGCTAAAAGCTAAATCTCCTTGCAATCACCAGACCAAATATTTGGCTCACTAACAGCAGTAGTATCTCATTAAATTATCATAATGAATAAGCTGATGTTCTGCTATGATTGACCTCCATGTTGGACTTCACATTTTCTGATGGGCTCAAGACACACACAAATGCCCATGAAAATTAACTCTAAGAATCTTCAAGTTGCTTTTAAATTTTCAGCCCACAGAAATACATCAGTTTCTGTCACAGATTCCTAGAAGACCACATCTACCCCCTGATAAATGGGTGTTTTAAAGAAATGGTCCTAGTTCTTATCTAGGCATTTAATGAGATGTCTCTTAAAAATGAAATAAAAAGACATTGCTCCACTTTTGTTTTGCTACCTAATTTAATCTTAATTATCTGTCTTAAGTTTAATTCCCTAGAAATCAGAGCCTGAGATAAAAGTTTATGTGCTAACATTTTATTAAGGAGTGCCAGTTGTTTCTGAGGAGCAGTGATGAGGGATGGAGGCCATGAGACTAGCAAGAAGGAAGAACATATACAATGAGAAGGGTTACCCAGATAGTTGCCGATTGACATTCATCACCAGAGAAGCCTTAGGAACAGTGACATCTGAGAAGACTCATCTGTCAGAGTCAGTAATGATCTGGTTCCCTAACCCCTACTGATCAAAGGCTGTGCCACAGGGTCTTAACTCCCACATGCTCCTGGCTTGCATTTAAGGAATTCAGAGCTTCCTGGAACTGGTCAGTCAACCTCACAGGCATCTTTTGTTTGTCAGTGTCAAGCATGGGGTTTATGAGCTCTTATAGGAACAGTTGCAACTGGAGAGTAACTTCATAACTGGAGACCAAAATGAGCAGTCTCCAGGACTTCAGCCAGC
Source organism: Raphicerus campestris (assembly GCA_006410735.1). Lineage (NCBI taxonomy): Eukaryota > Metazoa > Chordata > Mammalia > Artiodactyla > Bovidae > Raphicerus > Raphicerus campestris. Next base: position 19,657 of record SJYW01034214.1, read on the forward strand.
GAGCCAGGTGAGTGGATGGAGCCCAGGTGAAGCAAAAACACAACCTGTTACCCTATTTCTATCTCATGGCTTTTCAAGACAACACTATGTAAAAGCTAGTGGTACCCAAGATCTGTCTATCTTAGACGGTGGGGTTATTTACTTTTTTCTTGGTTTGCTTGCGTCAGAAGAAGCAACTGTACACAATTCCTGAGTTGACCGACCCAGAATGAATAGGTGATCTACTTCCAGTTTTGTAACAAGTAAAGAAACAAGCAAAATAAGTCAAGGGGTCTTGAGATTATATGCATACATGTCTTCTCACCATCAGAACACTGGCCTGGAGTTTTTTCCTTTCCTGCCTGACTCCAGGCAGGGCTAATTACAGACTGCCAACAGTGGGTGGCAGTAACGGCAAAAGGAGTGGTGACGATCTGATGAGCCATTTCAAAAGGAGATCATATTTTCTACTATTTATGTTATTTATCAGTCATAAGTATCTTTTTAGTCAAAATGATAAATTTTTCTTTTCTAGTGTCAATCAGTTGCTATGATTAGTTGCTTCTGGAAAACGAATCAGTGCCAGTACTTGTAATGAATCACACAGAGTGATGTTTTATGGAAAAGGGTGGTGATGTTGAAGAGATCACTTCATGGGTCACTAATAGAACTGAAACTCTTGTAGAAAAATGTACAGTATTTTGAGCTTTTAATCTAAAGAAGTATTAGTCTAGTCTATGAACTAAATAATACCACAAGGTGTTATTTTAGCTCCTGATCCTCAAACTGCAGCTATCTAGTTTATTTTTTTAAATCAAAAATCAAAGACCTAATTGAGTGTGTGCAGAGATAACTTTAGAGGTTAAAACAAAGAAAACAGACGTAGGTATGTCTTATCTTTGCAAAATCCATCACAGATGAACACTCTATTGTTCAAACAATTTCTGACTATGGTTAATTTTAAGATTCACTGATCTGAAACTTTATTGGAACATAGTAACTAACACTCATTTTATAACTGTATATTATTGAAGTTTGTGTGCTGGTTTATAAGATTCATAAACCTCTTGCTTCTGGAACCTCTCTCACGTTAAGTTTTGAGGAACAGAATTAGTAGCCATATTAGCTCACCATTTAATGTAAAATTATACATTTTTAATTGCTAAAAATGGTTAATTATTAATTTCCTTAATCAGTTCAGTTCAGTCACTCAGTTGTGTCCGACTCTTTGCGACCCCATGAATCGCAGCACGCCAGGCCTCCCTGTTCATTACCATCTCTCGGAGTTCACTCAGACTCACGTCCATCGAGTCTGTGATGCCGTCCAGCCATCTCATCCTCTGTTGTCCCCTTCTTCTCCTGACCCCAATCCCTCCCAGCATCAGAGTCTTCTCCAGTGAGTCAACTTTTCGCATGAGGTGGCCAAAGTACTGAAGTTTCAGCTTTAGCATCATTCCTTCCAAAGAAATCCCAGGGTTGATCTCCTTCAGAATGGACTGGTTGGATCTCCTTGCAGTCCAAGGGACTCTCAAGAGTTTTCTCCAACACCACAGTCTAAAAGCATCAATTCTTTGGCGCTCAGCCTTCTTCACAGTCCAACTCTCACATCCATACATGACCACAGGAAAAACCATAGCCTTGACTAGATGGACCTTAGTCTGCAAAGTAATGTCTCTGCTTTTGAATATGCTATCTAGGTTGGTCATAACTTTTCTTCCAAGGAGTAAGCGTCTTTTAATTTCATGGCTGCAGTCACCATCGGCATTGATTTTGGAGCCCAGAAAAATAAAGTCTGACGCTGTTTCCACTGTTTTGCCATCTATTTCCCATGAAGTGATGGGACCAGATGCCATGATCTTCATTTTCTGAATGTTGAGCTTTAAGCCAACTGTTTCACTCTTTTCTTTCATTTTCATCAAGAGGCACTTTAGCTCCTCTTCACTTTCTGCCTTAAGGGTGGTGTCATCTGCACATCTGAGGTTATTGATATTTCTCCTGGCAATCTTGATTCCAGCTTGTGCTTCTTCCAGCCCAGCGTTTCTCATGATGTACTTTGCGTAGAAGTTAAATAAGTAGGCTGACAATATACAGCCTTGACGTACTCCTTTTCCTATTTGGAACCAGTCTGTTGTCCCATGTCCAGTTCTAACTGTTGCTTCCTGACCTGCATACAGATTTCTCAAGAGGCAGGTCAGGTGGTCTGGTATTCCCATCTCTTTCAAAATTTTCCACAGTTTCTTGTGACCCACACAGTCAAAGGCTTTGGCATAGTCAATAAAGCAGAAATAGATGTTTTTCTGGAACTCTCTTGCTTTTTCCATGATCCAGTGGATGTTGGCAATTTGATCTCTGGCTCCTATGCCTTTTCTAAAACCAGCTTGAACATCAGGGAGTTCACGGTTCACGTATTGCTGAAGCCTGCCTGGCTTGGAGAATTTTGAGCNTAGCCTTGACTAGATGGACCTTAGTCTGCAAAGTAATGTCTCTGCTTTTGAATATGCTATCTAGGTTGGTCATAACTTTTCTTCCAAGGAGTAAGCGTCTTTTAATTTCATGGCTGCAGTCACCATCGGCATTGATTTTGGAGCCCAGAAAAATAAAGTCTGACGCTGTTTCCACTGTTTTGCCATCTATTTCCCATGAAGTGATGGGACCAGATGCCATGATCTTCATTTTCTGAATGTTGAGCTTTAAGCCAACTGTTTCACTCTTTTCTTTCATTTTCATCAAGAGGCACTTTAGCTCCTCTTCACTTTCTGCCTTAAGGGTGGTGTCATCTGCACATCTGAGGTTATTGATATTTCTCCTGGCAATCTTGATTCCAGCTTGTGCTTCTTCCAGCCCAGCGTTTCTCATGATGTACTTTGCGTAGAAGTTAAATAAGTAGGCTGACAATATACAGCCTTGACGTACTCCTTTTCCTATTTGGAACCAGTCTGTTGTCCCATGTCCAGTTCTAACTGTTGCTTCCTGACCTGCATACAGATTTCTCAAGAGGCAGGTCAGGTGGTCTGGTATTCCCATCTCTTTCAAAATTTTCCACAGTTTCTTGTGACCCACACAGTCAAAGGCTTTGGCATAGTCAATAAAGCAGAAATAGATGTTTTTCTGGAACTCTCTTGCTTTTTCCATGATCCAGTGGATGTTGGCAATTTGATCTCTGGCTCCTATGCCTTTTCTAAAACCAGCTTGAACATCAGGGAGTTCACGGTTCACGTATTGCTGAAGCCTGCCTGGCTTGGAGAATTTTGAGCATTACTTTACTAGCATGTGAGATGAGTGCAATTGTGCAGTAGTTTGAGCATTCTTTGGCATTTCTTTTCTTTGGAATTGGAATGAACACAGACCTTTTCCAGTCCTGTGGCCACTGCTGAGTTTTCCAAATTTGCTGGCATATTGAGTGCAGCACTTTCACAGCATCATCTTTCAGGATTTTCTTTATAGGACTTTATAATGTCTATACAAAATTTCAGAGCTATAACACTGTCAATTATGCTTATTGTTGAAAATAACACTGGGGTGAAGCTTTTGATAGTAGACCCACATAATTAGGAATTTATAATATTTTAATTGTATAGATTTTAGTAATCAAAACTTTCACTGGACATTTGATACAGAATTGAAGGGCAACTTGACTCATTTGCTAATTAATTTTGTTTATTTGTAAGGGGCAAAATCAAGTTATTCTCTTGTTTCTATATATATCACTGGACAATTGTTCCAGTGATAATTTCAATAACTTTCAATTTTATTTCCTGAATTCAACCTCTATGGTATTGCATAGGTTTTGTAAAAATAACTGTAGCTATCTGTACAACCAGTGCAATGAAATACCCAGGAACATAGTGAATACAGCTGCAGACAAGGGAAGGAAAAACTGCAATGTGTAACATGCTCTTTTTTTGTGGAAATGTACAAAAACTGAGTTCACCTTGTATTTTCCTTGAGACTTTAAGAATATAGAACTTTAAGAATACAGAGCATTCCTAAAACATACATTTGCAAACTTCATGATATGTTAAATAACTTACAGTTCAGGTTCATCTGTATAGTTGCTAAAACCAAACAAAACTACAACTACAGATAGCCAGGATCATAAAAGCTATAGACTACTGCAATGAGATGCATGCAAATCTTAAATTCTGTAGAGGATTTTTTTAAAAATTAAAGATTACATTTTAAAAAATATTAAATCTTAAACTTTAATTAAGATTAAAGTTTTTAAAACTCATTCTATAATAAAGATAACAAGCCAACTAGAATAGATGAGTGCATAAATCTAATTATTTCAAAATAAAAATAAATTTTGAATCTAGTCTATTAATGAAAGTGCAAAGATACATGAAGAATCCTTAACTGTGGCTCATATTATCACACCACGATATTAAATGTGTTTTCGGTGCACAACTTTTGGCAGCTAAAGCTGCGTGTATTATACCACACAGATGATAGAAGGAGGCCAGTCTTAACATATGCAAAAGAAATTCAATAACATTTGCACTGATAGCTACTAACTCTGAATAAAACATTCTCTATTTTTTCCAATCTGAATCATAATGAATTGGATTCCAATTTTTCTCATTTAGTCCTTAGAGAAAATAAATATTAACTGGCCCCTGGTGAAAACTCCTTCTTTAACTCAGTCTGTTAAGTAACATTTGATCTTAGTCAAATGAAAGAGTTCTAAATATAAACATTAATCAGTTTTGGGGATTTGCTCAACTCCTTTTCATTTTGTCAATGCCTTTTTTAATTGTGGAAGGCAAATATAGACTGTTCAGAGCCATATGATTTGGGATTTTGTTCAAATGGAATCAAATTTGAATAAGGAACAAATTAATCTAAAATACTTGTATTACAGGTATAGGCAGACTACATACAAAGTCTTCCATCATTGTCAATTATAATAACATAATGCCATAGATGATAACTAGGATTATCCTATTTCAAATCCATAGGAATGAATGGTCTGTATGTTCTGATATTACAGAATGTGGAAAATGTTTTAACAATCTCATTTTCAAAAATAGGTGGGAATATAAATCTAGTTAATGTAATATACATTATAGCAAAGTAGGAGAAAATCAAGATGATTAAATATTTCTATAACCTCAAGGTAAGATTTTATTCCTCTACCTAACACTATTAAATTCTTCCCTTTAAAAAATAGGAATATTATTATCACTAAATTTTCAGAGGGACTAGAATAAATAGAATGTCATCATTAATTTTATGTTCATAAAAAGTGTGACACTAAGAATAATAATGGAAAAAGCAAGAGAGCTCCAGAAAAACATCTATTTCTCTTTTATTGACTATGTTAAAGCCTTTGACTGTGTGGATCACAAGAAACTGTGGAAAATTCTGAAAGAGATGGGAATACGAGACCACCTAACCTGCCTCTTGAGAAATCTGTATGCAGGTCAGGAAGCAACAGTTAGAACTGGACATGGAACAACAGACTGGTTCCAAATAGGAAAAGGAGTACGTCAAGGCTGTATATTGTCAGCCTGCTTATTTAACTTCTACGCAAAGTACATCATGAGAAACGCTGGGCTGGAAGAAGCACAAGCTGGAATCAAGATTGCCGGGAGAAATATCAATAACCTCAGATGTGCAGATGACACCACCCTTATGGCAGAAAGTGAAGAGGAATTAAAAAGCCTCTTGATGAAAGTGAAAGAGGAGAGTGAAACAGTTGGCTTAAAGCTCAACATTCAGAAAACAAAGATCTTGGCATCTGGTCCCATTACTTCATGGCAGATAGATGGCAAAACAGTGGAAACAGTGTCAGACTTTACATTTTTGGGCTCCACAATCACTGGAGATGGTGATTGCAGCCATGAAATTAAAAAATGCTTATTCCTTGGAAGGAAAGTTATGACCAACCTAGATAGCACATTAAAAAGCAGAGACATTACTTTGCCAACAAAGGTCCATCTAGTCTAGGCTATGGTTTTTCCAATGGTCATGTATAGATGTGAGAGTTGGAGTGTGAAGAAAGCTGAGGGCCAAAGAATTGATGCTTTTGAACTGTGGTTTTGGAGTAGACTCTTGAGATTCCCTTGGACTGCAAGGATATCCAACCAGTCCATCCTAAAGATCAGTCCTGGGTATTCTTTGGAAGAATTGATGCTAAAGCTGAAACTCCAATACTTTGGCCACCTCATGCAAAGAGTTGACTCACTGGAAAAGACTCTGATGCTGGGTGGGATTGGGGGCAGGAGGAGAAGGGGACAACAGAGGATAAGATGGCTGGATGGCATCACCGACTTGATGCACTTGAGTTTGGGTGAACTCCAGGAGTTGGTGATGGACATGGAGGCCCGGCGTGCTGTGATTCATGGGGTTGCAAAGAGTTGGACACTACTGAGTGACTGAATTGAACTGAAGAAGAATAATGCTTTGAGCTCCTGAACCTAAGGCTCCAAATATTCTAATGGTTTCTTAACAGCACTTAGACTTTATATACTGTCATACTCAACATTGGGAAACACCATGACCAATAATGATCATTACTAATGATTGTTTTGAGGTTGGAAAGAGAATTTTTGTGCAGTTGACTTTGAACATCTTTCCACCAAGGGGATCAGGTTTTAAGGTTTTTGTAATTATTAAATTGACTCTTTCTTCGGTGCACTTAGTTCATATGTTTTGGCTTTTTCACCAACCTTATAAAAAAGATGAATTACTTGGCCAATTATCATATACGAGGTGGCAAGATTGGTAAGACAAGAGAAATCGAAAGTATAAGAAAAGAAAATGGCATAACATAGAGAATAAAAGTGGTATTTTTAATTTTGATAATTAAACCCCTCCTTAAATGAAGTTGACATTATTACAGATAAGACAAAGTTTTCCTTTGCTATGGTAAATATTTTATCACAGCTATAAATTTTGAGACCTTATATGATTTTCATTACTAAAACGGTATAAAGAGTTTATATTCACATTCTTGGGATAGAGTCCTAGCTTTATTGCTTCATAAAATGGATATATTCAAACATAATTTAAAATTGAGACTTTAGTTTTCTACTTCATATAATCAACATAAGCATGAATACCTCATTACTAACTATAATTAAATGAAATAAGTTTATATAATATTAATAAGAACTTTTCATGAGTGCTTATGTACCAGGCACTAATGTCACAATTATTTATGTATATTGTTTAAAATACCTGATGTGCCATCTACCACCATTAGTTCTACTGTTTCGCAATTGTGAGTTTCCTATGTTGTTCTCAATTTATGCAACATTTTTATTCAATAGGTAGATTTTTAACTTTTATATATTACAAATCTTTGAGAATCAGAAACAAAGTATCCTTTTACTACCCAATCAAATTGAATTTTAAAAAGTGGAGACTCAAGTGTATAGACTGTGTAGAGATCATAAAATCTAAACACTAGGTAAATAGAAACAGGATGATCATGGCCAACTCTTTTATTAAATATACACTAAAAAGTACTCTTTTTGAATTAAAAATATTTAATGTGAGAGAACAACAAAGGATCTTGGGGTCAATCCAGAACATATAGAGGAGATTGGGATATGATATCTTACTATAATACAAAAACATGCTTTCAAGACATATGTGGACCTATATTTGTGAGTCTTGAGACAAGACATGACATTATTCTTGAAACATAAAATTTTTTGCATCTCAAATTCAGTGTGCCCAGATAAATACATATTTTCCTTGCACTGTATTCTAATATTTCTCAGTGTCATCAATCTCCTACCAACATTGACATTACTAAATGTATTCATCTTAGTCTATATCAAACAAGTCTTCAAGCCACACTGGCTGCAGCTAAAGGCAATGAACCTAGTCTTCTTTATATTCCTTGTGTGTGTGTGTGTGTGTGTGTGTGTGTGTGTGTGTGCTCAGTTGTGTATGACACTGTGTGACCCTATGGACTGCAGCCTGCCAGGCTCCTCTGTCCATGAGATTCTGCAAGAAAGAATACTGGAGTGTGTTGCCATGCCCTCCTCCAAGCAACCTTCCCAACCCAGGAATCGAACTCAGGTCTCTTATGTCTACCTGCATTGGCAGGAGGGGCCTTTACCACTAGCGCCACCTGGGAAACCCCATTTATTTCTTACATGTTAAAAAACAAGGAATCCAATAAATGTTGTTTGTATACTGACCAATTGAAGAACATTTTAGTTATGTCCCAAACATTATTCAGAAAAATTTTCTCCTTTTTTGTTTTAATTGAATTCTGATTAGCCCCATGGATACTGATCTACCTACAAAACTCCGTAAAAGCTATTAATTCTCAAATACCACTGTAGCTCAGAGTCAGTGGTATATTATATACCTATGTTCCACATCCACATCATCAGTCCTCTTTCTCCTAAATACCAAATATTTTTTGAGAATCCTGTTATCATTTAATTCATTTCTGTTTCTGTACTCATTTACAACATTAACCATCTCCTGGTCATTCCCACTGTGACTTTTTCATACACGTACACAAACACACACACACACACATATTCATGAATATTATAAACCAGCTCATTCTCTTACTCTGTGTTCCTATGATCATTCTTGGTATTCTAAGTACCAAGGGTCTCATTTTACCTCTCATGTACAACCCCTTCTCAACTCTTCCTCAGCCACTGACCTCTATGGCTGCTTACTGAAATCAGAAAATAGATCTTCAAAGTCACAGATAAAGCTTTCCACTCTGTTCGCTGCTACCTTCATCCTTTGATTTGCCCCAGTTACAATGTCTGGTTTCAGTTTAGAAAGACCTCTGATCCTTTGAATGACACTCTTCTCACTATCCGTTATTCCTTTATAACTGTGCTTTCCTTCTTTTCAAATACCATTTATCTACTTCATTATAATCATTCTCTTGCAAATACTTTCCACGTACTTACTCCTTCTCCATTTGTTCATATAGACTGAGAAATGCCAACTTTGAATGAATATGTAGGTGATAATTCTCTATGCCTTTTCCCACAAAACAGAACTGCTGTAAATAATTGCACAAATAAGGGAGGTGATTTCATAATGGGTTCACAATTGAAAACTCAAGTAGAGCTTTAATATTACTCAGTAATCCTACTAGGTATCCTCACAAATCCATTTTTCACATTACGCTCAACTAAATTGTATTTTTTTTCATTTTTCAGAAACTGTCCATCTCTTTCTCTCTGTCTTAACTCTCTCAGTTTATTACTACAAGTTCTCTTTAAAAGAATGAGAGAGTACCAAAAATTTTCACATTCAGCAGACAGCCTCCCTACTTTGAAAAGTGCCAAGGAATCTATATGTGCTTTGAATACTTACCCTCTTATCTTCCCAATAATTTTTCCACATATAAATAAAAATTACTTTTCCTGAACCAGTTGAGAATACTTTGAATACATCACATTTCTTTATGCTAAATACTTAAGTGCACATTATAAAATAAGAACAACATTCTCTTACATAATCATGGTATAATTCTCAATCTTGATTTTCAGCATTGCTGAGATATAATTATTTAACACAAGAATTGGCAATTTTTTTTTCTTTCTTTTGCAGAAGGCCAGATAGTAAATATTTTAAGACTTGTAGGCCATATGGTCTCTTTCACAACCAATCAACTTTACTGTAGTAGCACAAATGCAGCCATAGGCGATACATAACTTGACTTTGGCTGTGTTTACTACAACTTCATTTACAAAAATAGTTGGAGGCCCTGAATTAAACTACAGTTTTTATTCCAAACTTTTCAAGTAAAAACTGTAATAGAATTTTTCTAGGGTTTAGAACCTATTTTGTTGCTTGTTTGATTTTTCCTTTTATTTCTTTCAACTTTTGCTTTATATATTTTGAAATTAAGGATTGTTATATCTTCCTCTTGAGTTGACCATTTTATCATTAACAGATGTCCCTCTCTCTTTCTTGTGACAATATTCTTATACTAAAATAGGTGGCTCAGACAGTCAAGTATCTGCCTGCAGAAGATGCCTGGTTTGATCCTGGATCAGGAAGATCCCCTGGAGAAGGAAATGGCAACTCAATTCTACAGAGAGAGGAAAGGACATGGACAGAGGATCCTGCAGGCTATAGTCCAAGGGGTTGCAAAGAGGTGGACACGATTAAGCGACAGACACTACTTTCCAAAGGAGACTTTATTTGATTTCAATGAATATAGCTATATGATCTCATTTTAGTTATTATGTGCCTGGTATATGTTTTTCTTCTTTTTGTTTACAAATTGCCTGTCTCTTTAAATTTAAGGTGTTTCTCCTGTAAACAATTGTTTTTTTCCTGTCTCTATTCATTCTAACAATCTTTGACTTCTACTTGGATTTCATGCCATTTAAATTTAATATTAGTGTTGATGTGGCTGAATTTAAGCCCATCATTATTTGATTTCATTTTATCCCATCTGGGACTGAGCCTGTCAGTATCTGCATCAATCCTACTAATTAAACCAAATAATGCTTTCCATAATTTTAAATACTGACATTTTTTCATTATAGAATTTGTATGTGCTGCCAACTTGCAATAGAAAATTTTGTATGCATCTTCTCTATTATTTTTATTGATATTAATATAAGATTCATAATTATGCTAATAACCTTTTCTGCTTATTCTAACACTGAGATCATCTGTGTCTTATCTTGCTGTCTGTTTTTCTCTTGATTTTTGGTTATTCCTGCCTTTTTGCATGTCCAGTAATATTAAATTCTATGCTAAGCACTGTATCAATATATAAGGTGTATGAAAGACATCTCCAGATGATATCTTACACCAGAAAAGAAATTCCCCTTTTCACACTAGGTAGTTAAGGTGAGGTACTTATTACATCTCCCACATTGCAGGTGGATTCTTTGCTGTTGAGCCACCAGGGAAGTCCAAGAATACTCGAGTGGATAGCCTATCCCTTCTCCAGGGGATCTTCCTTATCCAGGAATTGAATCAGGGTCTCCTGCATTGCAGGCAGATTCTTTACCAGCTGAGCTACCAGGGAAGCCTCAGCTAAGGTAAGGTACTTATTACATCAATCTTGTGAGAGTCTGATTTGGGTCAAGGCTGGGCTTTTAAATCTCAATGTTTTCTGGGTTTTGTTAGTTCTTTGATTATTGTCTTTTTTAGGCTTTTATTGAGGGCTGGAAAAAAATCTCTTGCTCTTCCATATAAAAGATATTTGGAATTCCTTTCTTCTTTAAGGGGACTTTTGAGCTTGGCTTTAGAAAAGCACCTTCCTGGATGGAAATTCTGCCAAAGGTTTTAATGAAGGAACAACCTGTCTACTTGAGAGTCGCCTCCTCTCTGTATTGGCACTTTGTAACCCAGAGATTATTGGCGAGTTTATTCTGAGTTTTATATGCAATCATTCTGACATCTGAACATTTTCAGTCTAGCTTTCTAGTTCCAGAAATCTTTAGCTTTCCTTTGGGAGATATAGTTTTATACTTCAAATCAATATACTCCCATCCAACCATATCAGGCCAGTAAGAATAACAAAATATCAATGGATTCTTATTCTCCAGGTAAAGTCCATCTGTGTAGAATAAGGCAAATCCATAGTTCACACAGGAAATTCTCAATAACTCCAAGAAAGAAAGAGCTTGGGACCATCAGTCTTCTTCATAAATCCTCCCTGCGTATTTCCAATTCATTTACTTTTTAACTGATTACAAGATCTTTCATACCTTTAAAAAACTTTTTCAGATTACTTTAACTTATCCACTTTATTCTCTTTGTAGCAGTGAGAATTTCAGTTGACTGATCTATGTCCTTTTTAAGAGTGGATGTTAAAGTCATTATTTATTTATCTCACTATTCAATTAATAAATTACTAGAATAAAGAAATGTTGTAAATAGAAGCTCAGTTCAGTTCAGTTCAGACGCTCAGTCATGTACAATTCTTTGTGACCCCATGGACTGCAGCACACCAGGCCTCCCTGTTCATCACCAACTCCTGGAGCATACTCAAACTCATGTCCATTGAGTTGGTGATGCCATCCAACCATCTGATCCTCATCATCCCCTTCTCCTCCTGCCTTCAGTCTTTCCCAGCATCAGGGTCTTTTCAAACCAGTCAGTTCTTCACATCAGGTGGCCAAAGTATTGGAGTCCAACTTTAGCATCAGTCCTACCAATGAATATTCAGGACTGATTTCCTTTAGGATGGACTGGTTGGATCTCCTTGCAGTCCAAGGGACTCTCAAGAGTTTTCTCCAACACCACAGTTCAAAAGTATCAATTCTTTGGTGCTCTGCTTTTTTTTCATAGTCAAACTCTCACATCCATACATGACCACTGGAAAAACCATAGCCTTGGCAAAGTAATGTCTCTGCTTTTTAATATGTTGTCTAGTTTGGTCATAACTTTTCTTCCAAAGAGCAAGTGTCTTTTAATTTCGTGGCTGTGGTCACCATCTGCAGTGATTTTAGAAACCCCCAAAATAAAGTCTATCACTGTTTCCACTGTTTCTCCATCTATTTGTCATGAAGTGATGGGATGAGATGCCATGATCTTAGTTTTCTGAATGATGAGTTTTAAGCCAACTTTTTCACTCTCCTCTTTCACTTTCATCAAGAAGCTCTTTAGTTCTTCCTCACTTTCTGCCATAAGGGTGGTGTCATCTGCATCTCTGAGGTTACTGATATTTCGCCTAGCAATCTTGATTCTAGTTTGGACTTCATCCAGCCCAGTGTTTCTTATGATGTACTCTGCATAGAAATTAAATAAGCAGAGTGACAGTATATAGCCTTGACATACTCCTTTTCCTGTTTGGAACCAGCCTGTTGTTCCCTGTCCACTCCTAACTGTTGCTTCCTGACCTGCATGCAGATTTCTCAAGAGACAGGTCATGTGGTCTGGTATGCCCATCTCTTTATGAAATAGATGCTAGTTTTTGCCAAATCTTTAACTGAGTAACATGAGAAATTTGGTATGAGACAGTGAGATCTGAATAGGTTGGAATAAACTGTGTTCATTGTATTGACTCTTGTGTCCCTATGGACTGTAGCCTGCCAGACTACTCTGTCCATGCGAATTCTCAAGCAAGAATACTGGAGTGGATTGCCATTTCCTTCTCCAGGGAGTCTTCCTGATCCAGGGACTAGACTTGGGTCTCCTGTATTGCAGGTGGATGCTTTTACTGACTGAGCTATGAGGAAAGCACTATTCCCCACCAAAATATAGCACTAATATGGCAAGGTCAATGTCAACATGAAGGAACATTTCTCAAGGTATGCTAGAGGGTACTCTGGTTTATCCTGTTCAAATTAAAAATACATATATATGGATAAAGCCCATAAGACATTTTAATCAAATTCTTTACATCTCACAGAAGAGAATGAGTAATAACCTCAAAAAAAGTGCTGTGTTTATAAAACTAAAATAAAAGTATTTATATTTAAAGTGCTATATCACAGTGACAAAAAATAAATATAGCAAAAGGGCAAGAATGGGCTTATCAGTACGTGTGAAAAGACCTATGTGAGTAATTGCCTGCCAGTAAACAGGAAAAAAAGGGTGTTTTGGCTGTCAAAAACTAGAAAATCATAGTCACATTAGTAGAAACATACTGTTGAGGAAAAAAGGCATTGTTTTACCTGTGGCTATATCAATATTGAAAAATCTGAAATATCAAGTTTAGCTGCAGATCCAGTTACATTTCTTCCACAGATTGAAGTTAGCACAGGGGAGATTAAGCCCGGTAATGTCAAAAACAAATAAATTTGTCAAATGGAGAATAACTGAATAACCTGGGTAAATTTAGCTTAAGATCACCGATCTTGGAATATAAATTTGATATATTCTGTCCAACTCTTAAGAGAAAAACTCAGTCAAATGAGTTATAAGAGGCAGCTATAAGAGTGGCAGAATTTCCCTAGAGAGCTATAGAGGGGCCCTTGCATAAGGACTGCTCCATGACAGTGGAAAATCCTTAGGACTCCACCCACCTTTCAGGAGGCATAAANCTCTGAGGTTACTGATATTTCGCCTAGCAATCTTGATTCTAGTTTGGACTTCATCCAGCCCAGTGTTTCTTATGATGTACTCTGCATAGAAATTAAATAAGCAGAGTGACAGTATATAGCCTTGACATACTCCTTTTCCTGTTTGGAACCAGCCTGTTGTTCCCTGTCCACTCCTAACTGTTGCTTCCTGACCTGCATGCAGATTTCTCAAGAGACAGGTCATGTGGTCTGGTATGCCCATCTCTTTATGAAATAGATGCTAGTTTTTGCCAAATCTTTAACTGAGTAACATGAGAAATTTGGTATGAGACAGTGAGATCTGAATAGGTTGGAATAAACTGTGTTCATTGTATTGACTCTTGTGTCCCTATGGACTGTAGCCTGCCAGACTACTCTGTCCATGCGAATTCTCAAGCAAGAATACTGGAGTGGATTGCCATTTCCTTCTCCAGGGAGTCTTCCTGATCCAGGGACTAGACTTGGGTCTCCTGTATTGCAGGTGGATGCTTTTACTGACTGAGCTATGAGGAAAGCACTATTCCCCACCAAAATATAGCACTAATATGGCAAGGTCAATGTCAACATGAAGGAACATTTCTCAAGGTATGCTAGAGGGTACTCTGGTTTATCCTGTTCAAATTAAAAATACATATATATGGATAAAGCCCATAAGACATTTTAATCAAATTCTTTACATCTCACAGAAGAGAATGAGTAATAACCTCAAAAAAAGTGCTGTGTTTATAAAACTAAAATAAAAGTATTTATATTTAAAGTGCTATATCACAGTGACAAAAAATAAATATAGCAAAAGGGCAAGAATGGGCTTATCAGTACGTGTGAAAAGACCTATGTGAGTAATTGCCTGCCAGTAAACAGGAAAAAAAGGGTGTTTTGGCTGTCAAAAACTAGAAAATCATAGTCACATTAGTAGAAACATACTGTTGAGGAAAAAAGGCATTGTTTTACCTGTGGCTATATCAATATTGAAAAATCTGAAATATCAAGTTTAGCTGCAGATCCAGTTACATTTCTTCCACAGATTGAAGTTAGCACAGGGGAGATTAAGCCCGGTAATGTCAAAAACAAATAAATTTGTCAAATGGAGAATAACTGAATAACCTGGGTAAATTTAGCTTAAGATCACCGATCTTGGAATATAAATTTGATATATTCTGTCCAACTCTTAAGAGAAAAACTCAGTCAAATGAGTTATAAGAGGCAGCTATAAGAGTGGCAGAATTTCCCTAGAGAGCTATAGAGGGGCCCTTGCATAAGGACTGCTCCATGACAGTGGAAAATCCTTAGGACTCCACCCACCTTTCAGGAGGCATAAAATATTACATATTGAGATATTAAGGTCATATTTCATGAGGAAATATTTCACAATATTTACAGAAAACATATGGGTCCATGTACAATGTTTGATATTGGTGTGTTAGTAAGAAATCATTCTTGCTGTTGAAGAAAACAAAACTAAAAAAAATAGAAAAGAAGAAGGAGGAGGAGAGGAAGAAAAAAAGGAAGAGGAGGAAGAAGAGGGGAAAAGGGAAGAAGGGAAGGGAGATGTGGAGAGGGTGGGGAGACGAGGAGAAGTAGCAGCTTTCCTGTCCCACAGCACACAGGGCAGTTGCTTCTAAGTCTCTGCACTTAATGATTCTAGATCTATGATTTACTCATGGAGGAGAAACAAACAATGCAGTGTTCGCTATGAATGTACATCTATGGGTCAAAACTGGAGAGAGGTTCATCTCGTAACTTTCAGGGGTTTATATTAGTTACTGTAAGAAATTCCTTAATTTTCTGCAATGAATCCTCCATTTCCTTGCATGGCATTGACTGTCTCCTTAGGTTACCAATATATCCTGCTAATTCCTAGAAGCTGCCTTATCCCTAGCATACTGTGATCATTATATTCCTACCTATTATCATTTTACCCACCTTGCCCAGATCTAAATTAAAAATGGCTTCTTTCATGAATCCTGACCCAATCAGGCTAGTTAAAAGGAATTCATCATACTCTGGCTCCAGTAACACTAGCCAGGCACTCAGAGTATACATCAGAGGGAATGGATAGCTCAGCTGAAGCAAAGAGGTTACCTTATCACAAACAATGGTGCCATCTGTTTGACTGCCCTACCTAAAGTGTGTTGAAGAGTATTCAGAGGCTCCCTGAGTTTTCAGTCCTTGGAAGAAAAGTTATGAGCAACCTACACAGCTTATTAAAAAGAAGAGACATTACTTTCCATAAAAAGGTCCATCTAATCAAAGCTATGGTTTTTTCCAGTAGTCATGTATGGATGTGAGAGTTGCCCTATAGAGAAAGCCGAGTGCTGAAGAATTGATGCTTTTGAACTGTGCTGTTGGAGAAGACTCTTAAGAGTCTCTTGGACTGCAAGGAGGTCCAAGCAGACCATCTTAAAGGAAATGAGTTCTGAATAACATTGGCAGGACAGTTGCTGAAGCTGAAACTTCAATACTTTGACCACCTGATACAAAGAGCTGACTCATTGGAAAAGACCCTGATGCTGGGAAAGATCGAAGGCGGGAGGAGAAGAGGATGGCAGAGGATGAAATGCTTGAATGGTATCCCCAACTAAACAGACATGAGTTTGAGTAAACTCTGGGAGCTGGTGTTAACAGGGGGCCTGGCATGTTGCAGTCCATGGGGTTGCAAAGTTGGTCAGACATGACTGAGGAACTGAACTGAGTTTGTAGTACTGTATATCTAACATCATGCCAGGCATTATAGAATAGTTTTACTTGGTTTATCATGATTGGTATCTCATAATATTAAAAAAAATTTGATCATTTCTATGGAAATATTGACATCATATAAATCTTATTGTAAGTTATCAAATTTTGCTATTAGAATATTATAATGACTCATTATAGTGTTAGGATACACATTTCCAGATATAAATCTGTCACACAGCAGTCTTTGAGCACATTTAAAGCTGTTAAGACATATGGGTAAAAGCAATTTATATCCCTGGTGGCTCAGATGATAAAGAATCCACCTGCAATGTGGGAGACCTCTGTTTGATCCTTGGGTTGGGAAGATCCCCTGGAGAAGGGAAATGCTACCCACTCCAGTATTTTGACCTGGAGAATTCCAGGGACAGTGGAGCCTGGCAGCCAAAGTGCATGGACTCACAGAGTTAGACCCAACTTAAAATGAAAAGTGACTTTCACTTTATATTCCCATTCAGTTCAGTCATTCAGTTGTGTTCATCTGTTTGCAACCCCATGAATCACAGCACGCCAGGCCTCCCTGTCCATCACCATCTCCCGGAGTTCACTCAAACTCACGTCCATAGAGTCAGTGATGCCATCCAGCCATCTCATCTTCTGTCATCCCCTTTTCTTCCTGCCTGCAGTGCCTCCCAGCATCAAAGTCTTTTCCAATGAGTCAACTCTTAGCATGAGGTGGCCAAAGTACTGGAGTTTCAGCTTTAGCATCATTCCTTCCAAAGAACACCCAGGGCTTATCTCATTCAGAATGGACTGGTTGCAGTCCAAGGGACTCTCAAGAGTCTTCTCCAACACCACAGTTCAAAAGCATCAATTCTTCAGTGCTCGGCTTTCTTCACAGTCCAACTCTCACATCCATACATGACCACTGGAAAAACCATAGCCTTGACTAGATGGACCTTTGTTGGCAAAGTAATGTCTCTGCTTTTAAATATGCTATCTAGGTTGGTCATAACTTTTCTTCCAAGGAGTCTTTAAATTTCATGGTTGCAGTCACCATCTGCAGTGATTTTGGAGCCCCAAAATATAAAGTCTGACACTGTTTCCACTGTTTCCCCATCTATTTCTCATGAAGTGATGGTACCAAATGCCATGATCTTTGTTTTCTGAATGTTGAGCTTTAGGCCAACTTTTTCACTCTTCTCTTTCACTTTCATCAAGAGGCTTTTTAGTTCCTCTTCACTTTCTGCCATGAGGGTGGTGTCATCTGCATATCTGAGGTTATTGATATTTCTCCCGGTAATCTTGATTCCAGCATGTGCTTCTTCCAGCCCAGCGTTTCTCATTATGTACTCTGCATATACGTTAAATAAGCAGGGTGACAATATACAACCTTGATGTACTCGTTTTCCTATTTGGAACCAGTCTATTGTTCCATGTCCAGTTCTAATTGTTGCTTTCTGACCTGCAGATAGGTTTCTCAAGAGGGAAGTCAGGTGGTCTGGGTATTCCCATCTTTTTCAGAATTTTTCAGTTTATTGTGATCCACATATTCAAAGGCTTTGGCATAGTCAATAAAGCAGAAATAGATGTTTTTCTGGAACTCTCTTGCTTTTTCCATGATCCAGTAGATGTTGGCAGTTTGATCTCTGGTTCCTGTCTTTTCTAAAGCCAGCTTGAACATCTGGAAGTTCACAGTTCATGTATTGCTGAAGCCTGGCTTGGAGAATTTTGAGCATTACTTTACTAGCATGCGAGATGAGTGCAATTGTGCAGTAGCTTGAGCATTTTTTGGCATTGCCTTTCTTTGGCACGTTATAAACGTCTGAATCATAGACATGACAAAGCCATCATTTAAAATTTTCATTTGAAAAGTAAACAAACATATGTCATTATACTTTTGATATGCATTTTCTCTGTGAGTTATTTTTGAGTCATACTAGTGACTTAGTTCTTTCTTTCCTTATATGTATTAGTCATGTTTTTGTGAATTACTTGTGGTTTCTTTTTAAAGAAAGCACTGGCTCNACTTTCATCAAGAGGCTTTTTAGTTCCTCTTCACTTTCTGCCATGAGGGTGGTGTCATCTGCATATCTGAGGTTATTGATATTTCTCCCGGTAATCTTGATTCCAGCATGTGCTTCTTCCAGCCCAGCGTTTCTCATTATGTACTCTGCATATACGTTAAATAAGCAGGGTGACAATATACAACCTTGATGTACTCGTTTTCCTATTTGGAACCAGTCTATTGTTCCATGTCCAGTTCTAATTGTTGCTTTCTGACCTGCAGATAGGTTTCTCAAGAGGGAAGTCAGGTGGTCTGGGTATTCCCATCTTTTTCAGAATTTTTCAGTTTATTGTGATCCACATATTCAAAGGCTTTGGCATAGTCAATAAAGCAGAAATAGATGTTTTTCTGGAACTCTCTTGCTTTTTCCATGATCCAGTAGATGTTGGCAGTTTGATCTCTGGTTCCTGTCTTTTCTAAAGCCAGCTTGAACATCTGGAAGTTCACAGTTCATGTATTGCTGAAGCCTGGCTTGGAGAATTTTGAGCATTACTTTACTAGCATGCGAGATGAGTGCAATTGTGCAGTAGCTTGAGCATTTTTTGGCATTGCCTTTCTTTGGCACGTTATAAACGTCTGAATCATAGACATGACAAAGCCATCATTTAAAATTTTCATTTGAAAAGTAAACAAACATATGTCATTATACTTTTGATATGCATTTTCTCTGTGAGTTATTTTTGAGTCATACTAGTGACTTAGTTCTTTCTTTCCTTATATGTATTAGTCATGTTTTTGTGAATTACTTGTGGTTTCTTTTTAAAGAAAGCACTGGCTCCAAGAACACTGCCCACTCCTTGAGCCTCTGACAATTGCCACCACAGAGGAAGCCTACCTATCTCACTCTCCATGCATATTCTAAGTCTCCCCACTAAGAAGAACCAAATCTTCAAAATCAAAGTTGAAAGGACATTAAAGAACTCTGCTCAAACAAAGCCTTAGGAGGAAAATGAAGTGAAAGAGCTAGAAAGAGATGTGGGTTTCTCTCCTTTTCTAGCAGCCCCAAGAACCTCCTGATTTTAAAAACAAGGAGGAACTGAAGCCCTAGGAGACCAAGTGATTTGCTCAGAAATCTCAGGCTCCTCTCTCCCACTGACATGTTCCCTCTTCTGACCAGAAGGGTTTGGTCTTCACAGTGCTTTTCCTCCAGATTTCTCATCACCCATTTTTCAGTTTCTCTAACACAGTATTTATGTTTTTCTATAAACATATAAGTAATTGTTATATATGAAGCATATAAACATTTTTGGCCAAAAGGCACACAAACGTTTTAGAAGGTACACAAAACTTATTAGCTGTTGCAAATTATTTCCCATTTGCCAATTCTTTACTTTTTAATATCATCCATCTGTCTCTCTATATATATGTATATGTGTGTGTGTGCGTGTGTGATAAAATGCTAAAATGTTTAAACTGAAAGATAAGGCAGAAGGTAGTCTTCAGGTTCTTTCAAAGTCATTTTAGGGCATTTATTACTAGCTTTATTGANTTCTAAAGCCAGCTTGAACATCTGGAAGTTCACAGTTCATGTATTGCTGAAGCCTGGCTTGGAGAATTTTGAGCATTACTTTACTAGCATGCGAGATGAGTGCAATTGTGCAGTAGCTTGAGCATTTTTTGGCATTGCCTTTCTTTGGCACGTTATAAACGTCTGAATCATAGACATGACAAAGCCATCATTTAAAATTTTCATTTGAAAAGTAAACAAACATATGTCATTATACTTTTGATATGCATTTTCTCTGTGAGTTATTTTTGAGTCATACTAGTGACTTAGTTCTTTCTTTCCTTATATGTATTAGTCATGTTTTTGTGAATTACTTGTGGTTTCTTTTTAAAGAAAGCACTGGCTCCAAGAACACTGCCCACTCCTTGAGCCTCTGACAATTGCCACCACAGAGGAAGCCTACCTATCTCACTCTCCATGCATATTCTAAGTCTCCCCACTAAGAAGAACCAAATCTTCAAAATCAAAGTTGAAAGGACATTAAAGAACTCTGCTCAAACAAAGCCTTAGGAGGAAAATGAAGTGAAAGAGCTAGAAAGAGATGTGGGTTTCTCTCCTTTTCTAGCAGCCCCAAGAACCTCCTGATTTTAAAAACAAGGAGGAACTGAAGCCCTAGGAGACCAAGTGATTTGCTCAGAAATCTCAGGCTCCTCTCTCCCACTGACATGTTCCCTCTTCTGACCAGAAGGGTTTGGTCTTCACAGTGCTTTTCCTCCAGATTTCTCATCACCCATTTTTCAGTTTCTCTAACACAGTATTTATGTTTTTCTATAAACATATAAGTAATTGTTATATATGAAGCATATAAACATTTTTGGCCAAAAGGCACACAAACGTTTTAGAAGGTACACAAAACTTATTAGCTGTTGCAAATTATTTCCCATTTGCCAATTCTTTACTTTTTAATATCATCCATCTGTCTCTCTATATATATGTATATGTGTGTGTGTGCGTGTGTGATAAAATGCTAAAATGTTTAAACTGAAAGATAAGGCAGAAGGTAGTCTTCAGGTTCTTTCAAAGTCATTTTAGGGCATTTATTACTAGCTTTATTGACATTATTTAATTATTCAGGAGAATGTACCTCTATTTGACTTTGATATTTACTAGCAAATTAATGGCTTAGACCTTGTGAGGAATGTATTAAATTATAGATCTCTGCCCAGTAGAATAAAATAGCCCCAAAGGTTACAGTTTTATTACTCTCTAAGATATGAATGAGTTTGGTTTCTAAGTCAGGAAACTTATTTCAAAATATCTTCCTATCTTCAATATAGTTTCCACTATCTGAAGTATTAGCTGTTCCACTAATAAATTAGGTTTAAAACACCTCTTAAACTGTAAGATGTGAAAAAATAAACAAAGAAAAACAGCCCTTTTCTGGTTTCAGGAAAACAGTTTTCTCTGTTTAACATGCTATTTACAGTAATAGCTTTCTCTATTTCAATTTATATATTTTAACCTTGTGATATCTCCCTTCTGTGGAGTTAAAAGATGACTCAATGTATAAGTTTCCCCAATTCTCTCTATGTTATAAAATTCAAAGACAACTTGGCTATATGAGAATTCTTTAACATAGATATTTTCTTTAGGGAAAAAAAAAAAGAGTCAGTCTCATCTTTCCTGGGCTTTTCCCACATACAAAAAGTAGGAATTCTACTGTGTAATTTAGGCCTTCATTTTCTGTGTAAAAGCCCCAACTACTTTAATACATTCAGGCAGAAGAAAGATAATAGATATCCTGTTCATCACCTCAAGAGAAAATATATTATTTTTTCTGGGCAAATCAATAAGTAGAAGAAGGATTTCAAGCTTTGAGGCTTAAGACAATGATAAATAGATTCCCGAATTTCATGTTTAATTTTATAAAACATCATAAAGTAGCTTGCTAAATTTACAAACATTTTTTCAAGCACAAAAGGTAAATAAAAGAGAGCATGTGTTTTTCTTAAATTTTTCTACTCAGGAGATGGAAACATGAACAAAGAATTACAGTTCATACACAAGAGTCGGGGAGGCTCACATAAATCAGCATGGAGCAGACAGGGTGGCAGCCACCCAATTACGGAGGCAAAAGCAGTTAAGGAAGATCTAATGAAGAACATAACTCTTGAATTAATTAGCAACATGATAATAATGATGAGTCAGGTGAAACTAAGAAAACATTAAGGGAAGAAGAAGCCATACATGCAAAGGCACTGATTCACGGGACCATAGTAAACCAGCATCAACAAGGAATGCATCTTACCCTGAAGACAGAAAAACAAGGAAGCAAGTGAGGAGACTTTCTATTGTTGGTGAAACAAAAGGCTGGTTTATGTTGTTAGCTCCTAAGTATTCTATGTTCATGTATTATATACTCAGCAACGTAGCATGGTAATTCAGCATATGTCGCTAAAGACTTCTATCTGGGTCAACTCTCAGCTTTACTACTTATTGTGGTATATGACCTTATCTAGTTACTTAACAGTTTCAAGCCTCAAGTAGTTATAAATACATTAACATATTATGTTATACACAATAATAAACGTCAGGCATCATTATAAGGGCATTACTATTTCTATTATTTTCTAGCATTAGTATACAAATCACACATATACTAGAATGTATTAATTCATAATATCAAAATACAACTTCAAAAGCCTTTTCATGATTCTTTAGGTTTCAGGATACAGAGAAAAAATGGTCAGCTTCATATCCCTGAGGAAAAGTAAACATAATTTACCAAAGATATATTTACCTATTGAACTTTTCAGAAGTAATCTAAAATATACAGCCAAAAATGGCCTTTTCAACTTAAACAGATTTAAAGAAGGACACTCTGAAAAAAAAGAAAATCAAAAGAACATGGGAGAAAGAATAATTTAGCTATACATATCTAATGCAAAGGAAGGAAAATCCCTGTGGACAATCAGTGTGAAACCTGTAAGAGTGAATGCATGTAAATTTTATCCAAACTCTATGCCTGCCATACATAAGTGCCCAAAAGTTCTTTACTTTTTTTTTTTTCTCTAATCTCCATAGACAAAGAGAAAAGGATTCTAGAAAATAGTGGCATTTCAATTTTCACAAAGACAAAATTTTAGGATAATAAAATGCTTAGGGTCAAAATTAAACATCTGATGTCTACATATAGACAACGATGTCACATTACACAGAATCTTCCTCAGTAATTTCAACTTATAGCCCTCTCAAAATGAGTCCGTTTTGATATAAATACTCCAAAGATTCCTAAATAGTATAAAGAATAGCTTCACTCTTAAAATACAAAATAATGTATATAAACAATTCTCCAGTCTATATAAAAATCTTTAAACTAGTAAATGCTATCTGAAGAACATCAATTATCTATTGAAGTTCATGGATCTCTGAAAGTATGGTGGAATTATAGATAATTATTGATCTGAGACGGAGAAAACTCTTTAAAGAGAATTATAATTAAGCATTCTCTAACTTTCTATGTAACTCTACCCCTTTGAGAGAATTAGAAATAGATGTGAACACCCAATTAAGCCAGGTCATTAATTAAAATGCTGTGCTGCCTCATCACTGGCCCACACTGGTAACACAACACTGCAACAAACAAGCCCCGAGGTGTCCTCTCACTCTTATAATCATCCCTGGTTGTGGTTCACAATGTCCTTGCCTCTCAAGATCTGGTATGGATGAGAGTTCACTTTATTAGAACTCATTTTATTACAGCTCGTTTTAGTCAAGCTTAAGAACAAGGAAAATAACCTAAAATATTTTTATTTTAATGTATATTCTGAATGTTCCTTGCAATGTTTACTACATTCTTTCTCATAAAATCTTACTGGTATTTATATCAAGATCATTGGAGAAAGCAGCTTAAAACATTCTCTGTTCTTCTTCCTACCCTGTTGCTTCTACTGCTTCTTGGAAGAGTGAACCAAATAATCTATTCCTGCCACAGCAGGTAAGGTCTGAGTTAAGTGCAAAACCCAGAAGCCCATACATGAGACACTAGAATAGTGATTTTTCTTAAATGCCTCTTTATGCCTCTTCTGTGGCACTGGGACTGATTACTGTAGGGTTGCATAAGGTGGGCCCTTGACTTCTCTGGGAAACAAAAAGGAAAAACAGACTTGAAAATCAGGTTTGATGCAACAGCCTATAGAGTTCTAAGTAAGAGAGTAGTCTTCAGGAAAACTAGGAGGAGGGATAGGTCACACGTTCTGACCCATGATAGACAGAGGAGGAAAAGGCCAGAAAGACAGAGGTAGGAATTCAAAGCTATATAATTTGTGTGATTTGACAGTCTATCTCTGAAAATGTTCATAGTACCTTTATTCATAGACAAAAGTTGATATATTCATCCAATAAAATACTATTCAGCAATTAAAAGGTATGAACTACTAAATGATGAAACAACATGGATAAATTTCAACAATAGTAGGCTGAGAGGTAAAAGACAAAATGGTACACAGTGTGATTCCATTATATGAAGCTCAAGAATAAGCAAAACCAATCCATGACTTTTTATAGATCTGCGGCATCAGAATAGTGCTTGCTCTGGGTGGCAGAGCATGATTTGGGTGCAATGGGCATTAGGGAACTCTCTAGAGAGAGAGAAATATTTCTGTCTTGACATTGGAGTGGGTGGCAAGGGTATATACATTTGAATTACATTTCAAAGCTATGCGTTTCACTGTGTGTACACACACACACACACACACACACACACACACACACACATATATAGTTTTAATTAACAAGAAAGTTTTACAGCCAAATACAGGAAGGAAGGAAGATACACAGGAGGAGGAGAGGGGAGTACCCCCGGACTCTGAGATTTATAAATACAGTTCATCCCCCAAGTCTGCTACTTTTACTGTAGTATGACATTAGTCATATGGTAAGCTTATCTGATTTTGTATTTTGTTACCTAAATAAAATTATAATGAGATATAACCTCACAATGGCCAGAAGGCTACCATTAAAAATATATATAATAACAAATGGTAGAGATGCTGTGGAGAAAAGGGGACCCGCTAACACTGCTGATGGGAATGTAACTTGGTACAGTCACTATGAAAAGATGAGCCACTATGATGAGATATTTGGATAACATCACCAACTCAATGGATATGAGTTTACAAAACTCCAGGGGATAGTGAGGGACAGGGAAGCCTGGCCTGGTGCAGTCCATGGGGTCTAAAGATTTGAACATGACTTAGGGACTGAAAAACATGGAAAACTTCATGTTCACACACTGTATCTGGTTTATCTAGTGTTACCACTTACAGCTACCTTGTTGAGATCTATGTATAAAATTCCTCAAATGTACATGTTACTTAAACAAACAAACAAAAAAAGAATCTGTACACATTTTCTTTAGTTTCTCCCTTCTTCGGTAGAGCTAATTCATACTTTCTGATCAAAGTTTATAATACAATTTCTACCTGGATAGGGACTCAAATCTCACAAAGACAACTTTGAAAAGCCTAATAACTCCTTTTCTGGAATTAACTATAAATTGTTACCTGTTTACAGTTAGATTTGCTTTTGTCTGATTTTTAATATTTTATAGAGAACATGATACCAAATCTCATGGAAGCTTTTTACCAAAAGAATAAAATGTAGACCTTCTCAATTGGCTTAACAGAATCTAGAGCAGTAAAGTTACTTCTCAGTATTTCAACTGTGGTTCTTCTTAAAATGAAAATAACTTTACTTGGCACCAGTTTATTTCATTGGAAACTTCTATGCAAGGCACTATCTTTGTCCTCAGATCCCTTTGAATAAATGTTAGGAAAATAAAACTACACCGAGGTGAACAAGTTGAAAGTTTGGGAATGCTTTTGAAATGTGTTTTATCTATTTATTTACATATACTGCACACTTAGTTTTTAAGTTACAACTTCATATTGTTCATCTTTCTCCTTTAGAAAACAGATTTTTAAACTCAAAGCAGTTTCAGATGAAAATGATAATTTTGTAGCTGTTTGAATATTTTCAAAATCCTCTTTTCAAAGGCTGCCTTTCATTTAGCTCACTGATATTTTCCCCAACTTTTAGAAGTATCTGTCAATTACTTTATAAGCGCTGATTAAAAGAAGTCACTGATTTATAAAGAGCGATTTTTCAGACACTATATCCATATATACTCACACAGAAAGCATCAAGGGAGTACAGAAAATGAAGTTATGCCTCTAAAATATCTTCTCTTTCTCTAAGATTGCAATTTAAAGGCACATACATCAGTGTAATTGGGCCAAAATGTGAGAGAGGAGAGAATCTTTTACACTATTTTAATAACTGCTTTAAAAAATTTTAACTAAATCTAGCTCCTAAAAATAGAAAACATTTTTATATAATCTCCCCCAGAAGGAAAATAACAACATATGACATGAAATGTAAGCACTTCTGTGAAAGCACTGGATTGGGTATTTGGAATTTTCTCATGAACTGACTGAATGTATGATTTTGACAAAAGCTACACTTCTAGATGTTTAGCTTTGTTGTTTATGAAATCATATAAATTTTACCTGCCCAGTATTTATTCAGAGAAGAGTTTCTTATGTGTTTACATACATATGTATATATATATAGATGGGGCTACCCCAGTGGGGAAGCGATAGATGGGGCTCAGCGATAAAGAATCTGCCTGCAATGAAGGAGACACAGGAGATGTGGGTTCAATTCCTTGGTGGGGAAAATCCCCTGGAGGAGTGCATGGCAACCCACTCCAGTGCTCTTGCCTGGAGAATCCCATAGCCAGAGGAGCCTGGTGGGCTGGAATCCATAGGATCACAAAGAGTTGGGAGTGACTGAAGTGACTGAGCATGCACGCATGCATGTTTAGGTATAAGACAGAGAGTGAAATTTCATATTTTTGTTTGTTTTCACATTTCAATTTTCTTACTTATCTTCCCACTGTTCCATAGGGACATTTTTCTCCTCCAGAAAAAAACATGATTCACAAAGTCCTAACCTATACCTGGTGCCTTTTCTGTCACTCCAGTTTCACTCAATTGTGATTCACTTAGAGACCTTTGACCATTTCCTCACCTGCTGCTCCCTTGCTTGTCCTTCAGTGTTATTCTTAACTGAGATACTATCTTACGAAGACCTGCAGATACTTCCAGCAAAACATTTCTCTGCAAACTTGAGCTTCAACTGTTGCAAACTAATGCTATTTTTGTTAAGAAATGAACTGAAACACTGATCTTAATATTTTCCTTCCTGCCTCAAATTCATTCTGTATATAACTGCCAGGATCTTATTCCTAAATAAAATTCTAAGTCACTTAAATGCTCAAAAACTACTTAATGGCTCTTTAGCTTTCAGTGAGTAAAATCCAGAGTCTTGACTCATTCACAGAGACAGCTTCAGCCCTGCTTGTATTTTGACTTTGATTATGTGCTCAACTCTCCCTCTGTCTAGCATGCTTTTAAGATCTGTCACTTTAGAAGACCCTCATCAAAGGTCAGCAATGGCACCCCACTCCAGTACTCTTGCCTGGAAAATCCCTTGGACGAAGGAGCCTGGTAGGCTGCAGTCTGTGGGGTCGCTAAGGGTCGGGCACGACTGAGCGACTTCACTTTCACGCATTGGAGAGGAAATGGCAACCCACTCCAGTGTTCTTGCCTGGAGAATCCCAGGGACGGCGGAGCCTGATGGGTTGCCATCTATGGAATCTCACAGTGTCGGACACGAAGAAGACTTAGCAGCAGCAGCATCAAAGGTCATTACCTCTATGAGGTATTCAAAGGACCCTTTGTCTGAAATATAATAACTTGGGAAGAGAAAATTTTAAAATAACAAGTTAAACAAACTTATTTAAAATATCCAAGCATATTTTAGAATCAGCTTCTGCAAGGAATATTATCAGTTAAGTTCAGTCACTCAGTTGTGTCTGACTCTTTGCAACATATAATATAAGGAATATAATAGAATATAACACAATATATAATATAATTATATAAATATAATAACATATAATATAAGGCATATTATACCTTAATATTTTCTCAAATTAGCTAAATAGCAAAGCCACAACAAGAAGTATTATATAAGGTAAACTAATTGTTGGGTGTGCCTGCTAAGTCGTGTCTGACTCTTTGAGACCCTATGGACTGTAGCCTGCTAGGCTCCTCTGTCCATGGGACTCTCCAGGCATACTGGAGTGGGTGGCCATGCCCTCTTCCAGAGGATCTTCCCGACCTAGGGACTGAACGTAGGTCTCTTATGTCTCCTGCACTGGCAGGCAGGTTCTTTACCACTAGTGCTACATGGAAAGCCCAAGGTAAACCAAACTTGCTAAAAACATGTATGAGAAGGATAACGTAAATACAGAGGATAGATGTATTTTAAAAATAAAATGGAATCTTTGCTTATCTCACACAAAAATAAAATATCAAGATTAGAAATTCAAAATATTAAAAAGGACATGAGTTTGTTTAAAAACTGGTAACATACACACTTACAAGATCCTGGATATTCAACAAGCTAGGAGTCCTCTATAATAAGCTCTAAATACTCATATGGAAAACCAAGCATTGCTTCAATGAATAACGAGCCAGTAGATTTACAGATGTGCTAAACTAAATTCCAAAGATATCTGTATTTTTGTTAAAACTAAATGCCTCTAAAAACATTCCAGTGAAGTAGAACACATCAACAGTGAGCTCCTGAAACATTCGAGTCTCTTATCAGTAAAGATAATAGGATAACCAGTCACATTAGGCGCAAAACATCAATGAATGTTTCATTCTAAAATCAAAAAGTATAGACTCATACTCAATTCAATATTGGCTCAATCATTTTTAGTAATTACAAAAAATATTACACTGTTCTTTTTATCACTGGAATAATAAATGGAGTTGTGTTATAGCTACATTGGTGATAGAAATTATTCCCTTAGTTGAGCCAAATAGTTACAGTTATTTTTAAATAAATAAAGANTTCAGACTCTTTGTCACCCCATGAATTGCAGCAGGACAGATGTGTATAAGAGACAGAATAAATGGAGTTGTGTTATAGCTACATTGGTGATAGAAATTATTCCCTTAGTTGAGCCAAATAGTTACAGTTATTTTTAAATAAATAAAGATATTTATAAGGCAGTAAAAATCCCTTCTACTCTAATTATCATTTATTATTTTACAAATTTATTCTTAGTATTTTTCTGAAACACTTTAATGAAAATGACAATTCGTATAGTCTGATATACTTCTAACATGGTTTCACATTTGTGAAGAAAGAAATAGAAAATCATAAGGCCCCCTGTAAATGATACTGCAAAATCATTTTCAAATGAAAATAATAGGTACATTTTTATATCAGAAAAAAACCCTAAAATACATGTATCTCATAATTATGCGGCTCTGGATCCCATGGCTATGGTAAGGTATCATCCTTCTTGGGATTTACTTTCCTTCCTGAAAAAGTGGCTAAAGTATTTAATAAATGTTCTCTATGGCTACAATGTCAAACTTTAGGGTTATTTTAACTAGGTTAAATGAAAATTGTAGCCATCAGTTATAATTCTGGAAATAGCACACCTATTCTCACATTAATTATAGACATAATTTGGTTATATTAGAGCAGTAAGACATTGTCTGATTAAAAAAATAAAAGACAATCAAATTTCAGAGATTTGTAGCCTTAGTGAAATGATCAATTAATGGCAATTTAGGGAAGTTAAACTGTGGTGGTTACATCAAAATCTATAATATTCATTAAATCAAGTGCTGAGACAAACAGCACATACAAGACATAATAATCTATCCTAGCTTAGGTTGCTTTGTTGTATTAAGAGTCTAGATAAAATAGATTGGACATATATCTTATCTGCTGGTGCTTAATATAATATAAAGCCAAGCTATAAATCTTCAGAGGGAAATCAACGTCAACAAATAATCCACCAATATTACTATCATAAGGGCAACATAATCACATAAATTCAAAGAGATGAGTAATGATTAGCAGATAGATGCCTTATAAATCATAGTAATGTCACATAAAATTACATTTGTTGATTTGATCATAGGAGCCAACATTTTAAATATTTATATTGCTTATTCTAAAATTTCAAGAAAGATTCAGTGCCCTAAAACCAAGCCTTTCTAATTAACTCAAATAAACAGGTTGTCCATATCTTCAAATGCTACTCAAAGTTCTGCCATAAAGAAAAAAATAACAAAAATCTAGGAATTTTACCTGACTTTAAGTGAAAAAAAAAAAATCCACCTCCTTAGGCTTGATTAACAAATTTGACCCTTTAAACAATAGCATGAGTATACAATTTAATTATTCATAGAAAGTGCTACTGATAAACTTCAAAATAAAAACATACTGAAGCTATTAGGACTTTCCTGGTGGCTCAGAAGGTAAAGAATCTTCCTGAAATGAAGTAAACCCAGAACTGTGTTACTGGGAAAGACTGTTGAGAGTCCCTTGGACAGCAAGGAGATCAAAGCAATCAATCCTAAAGAAAAATCAACTCTGAATATTCACTGGATGGACTGGTACTGAAGCTGAAGTTCCAATATTTTGGCCACCAGATGCAAAGAGCCAACTCATTGGAAAAGACCCTGATGCTGGGAAAGATTGAAGGCAAAAGGAGAAGAGGGTGGTAGAGGATGAGATGGTTGGATAGCATCATTGACATGAACTCCAGCAAACACCAGGAGATAGTAAAGGACAGGAAGGCCTGGCCTGCTGCAATTCATGGGGTGACAAAGAGTCTGAACAGTCACTTAGCTACTGAACAACAATGAAGTTATTCAGCCAAGAAATAATGATAGCCTTGTGTTTGTCTGCAACATGCATGCATGCTTAGTCAGACTACTTGCGACCCTGTGGACTATAGCCCAGCAGGCTCCTCTGCCCATGGGATTCTCCAAGCATGAATACTGGATGGTTGCCCTCCTCCAGAGATCTTCCTAACCCAGGGATCAAACCCAAGTGTCTTACATCTCCTGCATTGTCAAGCAGCTTCTTTACCACTGGCACCACCTAGGAAGCTCCTGAAGTGGTCACCAATTTCTGCCGTTGCTGTACGTTGCTTTGTTAAGTGTCTTCACCATTCAACCAGTGGCCAGTCAACTTTCATCCCTCGAATCTGGGCTCAGATATGACTGGTATTTGTGACTGCTACTGGCTAAGGGACATTAACAAACTCACCACAGGCAGAAGTTTAGGAAGCATCTGCGCATGTCTGGGCTGCCCTCTCTTGCTGCTGGGAACCATTTGTCGCCAGGAGGTCAAGCAGGAACTAACCTCTCACAGGAGGAGAGTCCCCATGGTATACCATCCTCAGCTCTCAAAGCCAGCCAAGACACTCCTGTGAGGACATTCGAGATTATCCAATCCCAGGTCGGCCAGTTAGTGCAAACTGGAAAAACTGTCTAGTGTTTTGTAAGCAAAATTTTGAGGGAAATAATAAAACACAGGGTTTCCCAGGTGGTGCTAGTGGTAAAGAACCCACTTGTCATGCCAATGAAGGAGACATAAGAGACTGGGGTTAAATCCCTGGGTCAGGAAGATCCCTTGGAGGAGGGCATGGCAACCCACTACAGTATTCATGCCTAGAGAATCCCATGGACAGAGGAGCCTGGTGGGCTACAATAGGGTCATAAAGAGTTGGTGGACACGACTGAAATGACTTAGCATGCACACATGGTTCTATCCTATTTGTAGCAAAAGCTAGCTAGATGAGTCTTCATTATTACTTTTACATACTTATTTTCCATATCTATCGTAACAACAAAAGCCCGACCCACCTCCCAGAATATTGGAAATAAAAGCAAAAATTAACAAATGGGACCTAATTAAACTTAAAAGCTTCTGCACAACAAAGGAAACTATAAGCAAGGTGAAAAGACAGCCTTCAGAATGGGAGAAAATAATAGCAAATGAAGCAACTGACAAACTAATCTCAAAAATATACAAGCAACTCCTGCAGCTCAATTCCAGAAAAATAAAAGATCCAATCAAAATGGGCCAAAGAACTAAATAGACATTTTTCCAAAGAAGACATACAGATGGCTAACAAACACATGAAAAGATGCTCAACATCACTTATTATCAGATAAATGCAAATCAAAACCACAATGAGGTACCATTTCACACCAGTCAGAATGGCTGTGATCCAAAAGTCTATAAGCAATAAATGCTGGAGAGGGTGTGGAGAAAAGGGAACCCTCTTACACTGTTGGTGGGAATGCAAACTAGTACAGCCACTATGGAGAATAGTGTGGAGATTCCTTAAGAAACTGGAAATAGAACTGCGTTATGACCCAGCAATCCCACTGCTGGGCATACACATTGAGGAAACCAGAATTGAAAGAGACACGTGCACCCCAATGTTCATTGTTGCACTGTTTATAATAACCAGGACATGGAAGCAACCTAGATGTCCATCAGCAGATGTGGTACATATATACTCAGCCATTAAAAAGAATACATTTGAATCAGTTCTAATGAGGTGGATGAAACTGGAGCCTATTATACAGAGTGAATCAAGCCAGAAAGAAAAACACCAATACAGTATACTAATGCATAATATATGGAATTTAGAAAGATGGTAACGATAAACTTGTATGCGAGACAGCAAAAGAGACATAGATGTATAGAACAGTCTTTTGGACTCTGTGGGAGAGGGAGAGGGTGGGATGATTTGGGAGAATGGCATTGAAACATGTATAATATCATATATGAAACAAATCGCCAGTCCAGGTTCGATGCATGATACTGGATGCTTGGGGCTGGTGCACTGGGACGACCCAGAGGGATGGTACAGGGAGGGAGGAGGGAGGGGGGTTCAGGATAGGGAACACATGTATACCTGTGGCGGATTCATGTTGGTGTATAGCAAAACCAATACATTATTGTAAAGTAATTAACCTCCAATTAAAATAAATAAATTTATATTAAAAAACATTAAAGCAAAACAGTAAGTTAGATGTGATAACATCATAGAATTACATAAAATTCTTAATCAAAACTAATCGTTTCTATGCTTCCCCATAGCAACTCTGTACCTATCCATCCATCACATGAGTTTTGAAATAATATACAAGGTTAGATGTTTGATCGACTATTTAGCTAATTAAACCATATTCCAAATAAAACATAAAACATTTTAACTATTAAGATCAAACTTTCTACAAGAGTCTTTTACTATATTGGATGATCTCTCAAGTTCTCTCTTTGATAATCTCTTTTATCCATCATGGTCAGGAATATTTTGACTCTAAATTCCTGATTTACTTTGTGGTGGTCAAAAGAAGTCAATATGGCAGAAGTGTGGTAAGTCAAGTGAAATGCAACATAGGATGTTTATTGCAAATCATAGACAGATGAAGAGAACAAGAGTGATGTGGCTACATCGGTGCTGATTTCTTCAAAAAAGCAGTAAGTGAAGGCATTTAGATAAATTATGTTAAATTCATCTTTTCCTACTTGAGGATACAATAAAAAGAGGGTAATTTACACTGTAAGATCAAAATGAAACTTAGAAGCAGAATAGAAGAAAGGGAATCAAGCAGGTATTTAAACACTTTTTAAATCTTCCACAAGTACAGAGGATAAAAGATGAAAAGATGACACAGCTTTATAATAGTATGTTTTAATAATCCACATCCCAAATACTCTTTAGAAAGAAAGGAAATGGCAGATAGTTACTAATTACATGTAAAATAAATTGAACAGGAATATTTTCACTACTTTGCATTTAATGAAATAAGTAAAAGATAAGAGAGAAAATTTATGAATTGAACAAATATTTTTTCAGGGCAATAAAATAACAGTGCTAAAGCAACTTTAAGTTCACTAGTTACAACTAGAATACAAGGAGGAATGAAATAGCGACTATGGGACTCAAAAATATGGCATTTCATCAGCTATTCTTATTGTCTCTTTCCTTATTTTCTATTCATTCAAATTTTATTTTCAAAAGATAGGAATATTCTGTTTATTATTATTATTTTTTAGTGGAGTTGATTTGTTTTATAATGTGTTAGTTTCAGGTGTAAAAGTAAATTAGCTGTGTATTAGCTATGCATATACATATATCCACTCTTTTTTATTTTTTTTACATTCTTTTCTCATATAAGCCACTACAGAGTATTGACTAGAGCTCCCTGTTGTTTATGGTAGGTCCTTACTATTCATCTATCTTATGTAGCAGTGTGTATATGTCAATCTCAGTCTCCCAATTTACCCTCCCTCCCATTCCCTCGTAACCATAAGTAGTTTGTTTTCTACATTTGTGACTCTTCTGCTGTTTTGCAAATAAGTTCATTGGTACTCTTTTTTTTTTTTTAATTCCATGTGTAAGTGATATCATACAGGATTTGTCTTTTTCTGTCTGACTTACTCAGTATGGACCTTCTAGGCCCATCTATGCTGCTGCTAATGGCATTGTTTGGTTCTTTTTTAGGGTTGAGTTAAAAAAAAAATCCCTCTGTATATATGTAGATCTTCTTTATCCATCCCTTTACACATAGACATTTAGGTTGTTTACATGTCCTGGCTATTCAATCAAATCTTAAGATGAATATTTTTGTAACCTGGTTAACGACCAGAAGTCTAACAGGTAGTGGCAGTGGTAAAGAAACCACCTACCAATGCAGGAGACGTAAGAGATGTGGGTTCGATTCCTGGGTTGGGAAGATCCCCTGGAGGAGGAAATGGCAATCCACTCCAGCATTCTTGCCAGGAGAATCCCATGGACAGAGGACCCTGGTGGGCTACAGTCCATGGGGTTGCAAAGAGCTGGACAGGACTGAAGTGGCTTAGCAGCCAGCAGCAGCAGCAATGACCAGAAACATGCAGTTCAGTATCAGAGTGGTGTCACTGTCCAAAAAACTGTCCAACAGAGCAAAGCACATTTTAAAAGCTCAATTTATTTGTATATCTTAAAATCTACGAAAAAATCTACGAAAAAATCTGAATTTTTCCCCATCCCATCCTTTTTCGCACAGTTCGAAAAACCTCTAGTCCTTCCTACATTTTCACTTTCTCTCTCTTTTTTTATCCTCTCCTAAACTATAGAGGTTGACCTAAACTTTATTTAGAAAAAAAAAAATACTCTTTTCACTTTAGGTTTGTAACTAAGGATAAAAGACAAAATCACAAGATTCTCTTTGACAATGAGGAACAGTGTTAAAACCAGAACCCTAAACTGAATTAAAATTGCTATCCTATGGCATGTGCATGTCGTAATAATTTAAAAACACAAAGATGATTAAGTTTGAATTGTCTCCTGTCCTTATGTTTAACTCCATTATCTGATGGAAATACTCTTAAAAAAATGATGGGCATTTTTCCATCCACTTTTTTTCTTATAGAAAAATATTCTCATAGATGAAATAATTTTTTGGTGGTTACTTTTGAGAGGGTGGGAAAGAGAAAAGGAGGAAGGACAGGAGATCAGGAAGGACTCAGCGATATAATAAATAAATCTAAATAATAGATTTAAAATAATAAATAATTTTTTTTTTATTCTAAATAATAAATCTAAAATTTCATTTAGGTTTCCCTGGTGGTTCAGTAGTAAAGAATCTGCCTGTCAGTGTAGGAGACACAGGTTGGATCCTTAGGTCAGGAAGAGCCCCTGGAGAAGGAAATGGCAATCCGCTCCAGCATTCTTGTATGGAAAATGCCATGGACAGAGGAGCCTGGTGTGCTACAGTCTGTGGAGTCATAAAAGAGTTGGACATGACTTAATGACCAAACAACAACACATATTTCATTTAAAATGACTTGCATACCACTCAGTCTCCCTAAGGCATTAGTGAAATCTTTATGGAAGAAAAAAAATGATACGGGAATATACGTGCAAGTTTAATGACTGAGATCTGTATATCGGTAGAGGTCACATAAACGAAAAGAACTATCATATAACATGAAAGTGAAAGTTGCTCCATTGTGTCCAACTCTTTGTGACACCATGGACTATACAGTCCATGAAATTCTCCAGACCAGAATACCAGAGTGGGTAGCCTTTCCCTTCTCCAGGGAATGTTCCTGACCCAGAACTTTTACCAACTGAGCTGTGAGGGAAGCTGAAATAAATGGTGACAGAAACTGGGAACCAGAGGACCCAAGTTCCCTGGAAATCAACAAAAACTTTATGACTATAATTGGATCATCCATAGGATATGAAACACGTGTTGAAGACTAAACTGAAAAACTGTTGGAACTAATCAACTAATTCAATAAAGTTGCAGGATATAAATTTCTTAAGTTTCTAAATAGCAAGGTGATCAAAGGCAACATATGGATTCACTGTAATGAAAATGTTGCTTAGCAAAGATTAAATCAGTGAAATCAAAATTACACTGAATGTAATTTTTCTTTCTTTGCTTAATTCCTGGGAGTTTCAGGATCTTGATATATCTTTGCAGTTTGTGACAGAGATTATATATTTTGTCACAGATATGCTAATTTAAAGCAAGTTCTGATTTATAGGAGACTTTGTATTACTTCAAAAAAGAGATTTCAAATGTTATGGAGATGGGAAATTAACGAGAAGAGATTATACCATAAGTCTTTCAATCTTTCTTATTAATGTAAATCAAAGAAAAAAATTAGAGAAGTGTGGGAGAAGCATGTAAAAATGCAAAATCATGACAATAATAAGTTTTTACAGTGAAGAGGAAGCTTACTACATAAAATATAGACAGCAAAGTAGTTATAGTATTTGTGATTGGATTTTATTTTGATAGCTTTACAGAGATTTTTCTCTAATGAGAAAAATGCAGGATGAGACTTAACATGATATTGGTCAAAACCAGGGTTGTTTGTGCTATAAGGCAACAGTACCAAGGTTTCACAGATTCCTATCACAAATCAGCAGACTTTATGCCTGTTTGTTTTATATTGCTCTTTTTGGATAATATTTTATTTGATGGAACAATCTCATATCACAAATCATTTATAAACCATGAATCCAGTAATAACAATATCTAATTTGTAATAATTAAGAGTAATGAAGTTCAGTAGTGATACTGAATATTTCTTTTTATTTACTTATTTTTACTTTTAGGCTCTGCTGGGTCTCTGTTGATTCATGGGCTTTTTTCTAGTTGTGGCACGTGGGGGCTACTTTCTAGCTGCTATGCGCAGGCTTCTCACTGTGACTCCATGGACCGCAGCCTGCTAGGCTCAGTTGCTGGTAATGAATCTGCCTGCTAGTGCAGGAGACTTGTGTTTAGTGCCTGGGTCGGGAAGACCCCCTGGTGGAGGAAACAGAAACCCACTCCAGTATTCTTGCCAGGAGAATCCCAGGGACAGAGGGGCCTTGCAGGCTACAGTAAATGGGTTCTCAAAGACTTGAACACGACTGAGCACCCTGAGCTCACACAGCACAGTGGGAACCGAAGTTGGAAAAATGGGAAACAGTAGCTACAGGGTCATTCTTGGGCTGATGAAATTTAGGAATAAGGACATTTGAAACCTGAGATTCTGGAAACAGATCTCCATGCATCTGCACCCCATGTGTAGTTCTGGAACACCCACAGTGGTTTGCCTGCCTGCATCTGAGACTGTTGCCTTATAGATTCCTCAACCAAATTGTTCTACTCAATGTTGCCTGAGAAACTGTTGTCTTCTATAAACTATTTCCTTGCTTCTAAAGGTATCTAATTTGGAATCCAAATTTCAATCAAAGTCCAGCTCTTCTGCTTTCATATGGAAGCATACTAGCTTGATACATGGATAGTGATTTGGTGTGGAGGACCCAATTTAAAGTAAAAATATCATCACTAAGATTGTTCCCATACATAGTTCCTAGGCCTGACCTTAAGGACAAGGAACTACAAAATAAAAAAATACTGTGCCTCCCTTTTTGCAAGGTTCACTGTCTCATCACATCGCATCTTTTCTAGGGGAGGAAGTGCTCCTCCACGTGTGTGCGCTCTGGCGGAGAGCAAGACAGGACCCTGTAGGTAATTGGTTTGTTTATAAAAATAACTGAATTTGAAGTAATGAAAGAATCTTCATGTCCTTGGAAGGCTTCTGCAGTGTGTGAGAAAAAAACACCAGTGAGAAGACAATAGCATTGTTTTTGGAAACAATTTATGGTAATAAGTACTCCTTTTAAAGCCTTTCCACAGTTAAAAAAAAAAATCCATGAACTATTGCATTTCTAGAACCAAGCTAACCTACACTTATATATTTAACAACATCAAACTGTGTCCTAGCTTAATGAAGACTTCCTACTGTGGCATTTTTTGTCTTATTTCTAAACAAGGTTCATTGTGTTCAAATTATCCATATGCTTTCTTCTGTGGGTCTAGATCAGCACACCAAACACAGAAATAGAAATATAGATTTCCTGAATAATATGTAAAAACTTATTTTGAAGAATATTATGAATTGTTTTAAAAAATATTTTATCTTGGTAATGAAAGATAATTTTTTTTCTTATTTGGACAATAAGACATTTTAATCAGTTTAATGTATCTTCTGATAGCTCACGTTTTAATTTTCCTTTCAAATAAAATTTTTCAGTCGTCAAATCAGACTATCTATAGAGCTACCTAATAAATATTCTTTCTTTAAATCTGGAATAAGTTTTACATTTATGAATTGCTTAAAAGCAATTAATCAGAATGGAGAATTTAGGTTTGAGTCATAGTATTAAGATTTTTCTTTGTACAATTTGAAGCTAAATTGCCATTTGCAAATGAAGACAATATCTCCTATTTAGCAGTATGAATTAAGTAACTTAATATGTATAAATGTTTTATGAACTGCAAAACTTAATGCTCAGGATTATTAAACCTTATTCAGTAGTTAGACGGGCAGTTTCAGTGTTTTCATCAGTTGACAAATGGTTGAGGGACATATGAACTATGGACTGAGGTTCGTGACATTGTACAGGAGATAGGAATCAAGACCATCCTCAAGAAAAAGAAATGCAAAAAAGCAAAATGGCTGTCTGAGGAGGCCTCACAAATAGCTGTGAAAAAAAGGGAAGTGAAAAGCAAAGGAGAAAAGGAAAGACACACCCATTTGAATACAGAGATCCAAAGAATAGCAAGGAGACATATAAAAGCCTTCCTCAGTGATCAATGCAAAGAAATAGAGGAAAACAATAGAATGGGAAAGACTAGAGATCTCTTCAAGAAAATTAATGATACCAAGGGAAAATTTCATGCAAAGATGGGCTCAGTAAAGGACAGAAATGTTATGGATCTAACAAGCAGAAGATATTAAGAAGAGGTGGCAAGAATACACAGAACTATACAAAAAAAAATCTTCATGACCCAGATAATCATGATGGTGTGATCACTCATCTGGAGCCAGACATCCTGGAATGTGAAGTCAAGTGGGCCTTAGGAAGCATTACTATGACCAAAGCTAGTGGAGGTGATGGAATTCCAGCTCAACTATTTCAAATCCCGGAAGATGATGCTGTGAAAGTGCTGAGCTCGATATGTCAGCAAAACTGGAAAACTCAGCAGTAGATATAGGAATGGAAAAGGTCAGTTTTCATTCCAACCCCAAAGAAAGGCAATGCCAAAGAATGCTCAAACTACATTAGTAAAGTAATGCCTAAAATTCTCCAAGCCAGGCTTCAGCAATACATGAACTGTGAACTTCGAGTTGTGCAAGCTGGTTTTAGAAAAGGCAGAGGAACCAGAGATCAAATTGCCAACATCTGCTGGATCATGGAAAAAGCAAGAGAGTTCTAGAAAAACATCTACTTCTGCTTTATTGACTATGCCAAAGCCTTTGACTGTGTGGATCACTGTAAACTGTGGAAAATTCTGAAAGAGATGGGAATACCAGACCACCTGACCTGCCTCTTGAGAAACCTGTATGCAGGTCAGGAAGCATCAGTTAGAACTGGACATGGAACAACAGACTGGTTCCAAATAGGAAAAGGAGTACATCAAGGCTGTATATTGTCACCCTAGATATTTAACTTCTATGCAGAGTACATCATGAGAAATGCTGGGCTGGAGGAAGCACAAGCTGGAATCAAGATTGCTGGGAGACATATCAATAACCTCAAATACGCAGATAACGCCACCTTTATGGCAGAAAGTGAAGAGGAGCTAAAGAGCCTCTTGATGAAAGTGAAAGGGGAGAGTGAGAAAGTTGACTTAAACTTCACCATTCAGAAAACGAAGATCATGGCATCTGGCCCCATCACTTCATGGCAAATAGATGGGGAAACAGTAGAAACAGTGTCTGACTTTATTTTTCTGGGCTCCAAAGTCACTGCAGATGGTGACTACAGTCATGAATTTAAAAGTCCTTTGCTCCTTGGAAGGAAAGTTATGACCAACCTAGACAGCATATTAAAAAGCAGAGAGATTACTTTGCCAACAAGATCCATCTAGTCAAGGCTATGGTTTTTCCATTGGTCATGTATGGATGTGAGAGTTGGACTATAAAGAAAGCTGAGCATAGAAGCATTGATGCTTTTGAACTGTGGTGTTGTAGAAGACTTTTGAGAGTCCCTTGAACTGCAAGGAGATCCAACCAGTCCATCCTAAAGGAAATCAGTCCTGAATATTCATTGCAAGGACTGATGTTGAAGCTGAAACTCCAATACTTAGGCCACCTGATGCAAAGAGCTGATTTGTTTGAAAAGACCCTGATGCTGGGAAAGATTGAGGGCAGGAGGAGAAGGGGACAACAGAGGATGAGATGGTTCGATGTCATCACCGACTCAATGGCCATGGGTTTGGGTGGACTCCAGGAGTTGGTGATGGACAGGGACGCCTGGTGTGCTGCCGTTCATGGAGTCACAAACAGTTGGGCACGACTGAGCGACTGAACTGAAGTGAACTGAGGGACATGTATGAACCACTTAAAATGTATATATTTATTTTTATCCTTATATTCAGATATTTTCCTCAGGTTTTTGTGGATTTTACAAAGATGTCTGAATTTACAAACATTAAAAAGCACTTAGTTGCACAAATGTGTTACCTTATCTGTATTCACTCCTAGTGTTCCTTAACTAGCATGTAATGTAATCTTGATAAAGAGGCTCAGATGAATTATTTGTAGATATTTGGTAAACATAACAGAAAAGGTTTAAGTTTATCAAAAGTGAGGAAAGTAAATTGGTACAGCCACTGTGGAGAATAGTTTAGAGATTCTTTTAAAAACTAAAACCAGAGCTACCATATGATCCAGCAATCGTACTCCTGGGCATATACCTGGAGGAAACCATAATTTGAAAGGATATATGCACCCTAATGTTCATGGCAGCACTATTAAAAATGGCCAGGACATGGAAGCAAACTAAATGGTCATCAACAGAGGAATGGATAAAGAAGATGTTGTACACACACACACACACACACACACACACACACACACTGGAATATTACTTAGTCATAAAAAGAATGAAAGTATATCATTTGGAGCAACATGGATGAACTTAGAGGTTGTCATACTGAATGGAGTAAGTCAGAGAAAGCCAAATATCACATGATAACGCTTTTATGTGGAATTTTTAAAAATGGTACTGAGGAATCTATTTACAAAACAGAAATTGAGTCACAGACATAAAAAACAAGGTTAAGGGTACCAAGGGGGAAACAGGGAGAGGGATAATTTGGGAGATAGGGACTGAGATATACACACTATTATATATAAAATAGATAACTGGTAAGAACCTACTATACAGCACAGGAAACTCTATTCATACCTTGTAATGACCTGTATGGGATTAAAATCTAAAAACAGAGTGGATATATGTATATGCATAACCAACTCACTTTGCTGTTCACTTGAAACTAACATGACTTTGTAAATCAACTATACTTCAATTGAAAAAAAAAAAACCTGAGGAACTTAAAGTCCTATTATTTCCAGTGCTGCCAGACTGTAAATATTTACAGCAATTATTTATTTAGAATAGCAGGTCTACAATGTACAGAAATACCTGTAGAAGAAACTTTTACAAAAACTAGGTGTCTAGAACAAGGAGCAGTGACTTGAGATGTGAATTCTGGCTCACTTTTGAGTCCTCAGATCTTGAACATCTCATTTAAATTCTCTAAGTCTTGGGGTAAAGTATCTGCAAAATGGGAATGAAGTTATCTGCTCTGCTCACTTCACAAGGTTGTTGCTTTGACATTTAGATATCTTTACATGGAATTCACTGAATATATTAATTAAGGAAATAATAAATATTACATTGATAAATATCTTAAAATATGGGGGAAAAACATTGATTTCTGAACAAGCTAATAACAGGATGGATTTTCAAACTTCATGTTAATTGACCCATCAGAAACAGTTCTGCATTCTATCAACCTCTTTCCTTTTTGGATACCATACTCTTCTGGTTTTCTTCCTACTTCACCAGTCTCCCCTTCTTAGTCTGTGGTTGGTTCTTACACTTCTTTCTAAGCTCTTCAATACTGGGGTAAAGGATTATAGTGAACATAGACAGAATGTCCAATATTCTATCCACACTCACTGATACTCTTGTTTGATCTCATGTATTTAAATTAGATAATAATAGCTATGGATATTAATGTTGATATTAAAATGTCTCTCATTTGAGTCTCTATGTTATTGCTCAACATGAAATACACACTCAGATATCTTGCTAACTTGAAATGTCTGCTCTTCTAAGTAGGCAAAATTAATAGCTCCAAAATTGTGTTCAAAATCTTCCTCCACTCCCTGCTTTGCCCCAAACTGGCTAATAGTGACTACTCAGAACAAAAAACCTTGATATTATACTAAGATCTCTCTTATTCTCACATCCCATTTGCAATGCATTAGCAAATCCTTGGAGAAGGAAATGGCAACCCACTCCAGTACTCTTGCCTGGAGAATCCCAGGGACGGGGGAGCCTGGTGGGCTGCTGTCTATGGGGTCGCACAGAGTCAGACATGACTGAAGTGACTTAGCAGTAGCAGTAACAGCAAATCCTTAAATTGTTACTTCTAAATATACTGTTTTTACTCATTATACTCATCACATAGTAAGGATTAAATAAGTTAAAATATGCAAAGCATTTAGTATAGTATTTGGTTTTCATTAAAAATAACAAGTAATACTATTCCTCATGTTAGATTCTGTGGTAAAGGCTTTACCTCTTATTTCTCCTAACAATAACCACAGTACTCTATCTAGTCTCTAAAAATATTAGGGGCTATTATAAACTTTATTTTGCAGATGACAAAAGAAAGACTCAAAGAGGTTAAATAGGTAACTAGTCTCAACTACTAAGTAACAGAGACAGGATTTGAAGCCAGGAACTGGACTTCAGAAATCTACTCAATGCTGAATGTTAGCTTGTATTACAATCCATTATCTGTCTGAACAGCCACAAAAATGATTTGAAATATAATAGAAATGAAAAAAAATCAAGAAAATGGCCAACTGACATTCACAACACCAAAAGGCACAGCTTTTCTCCACAAGCACAAAGGCAAAGGGAAGAAGTAATGGAAAATTCATCCCCATATGCAACATGAACCATAAAGTGATTGATAAGAAACTTGTAATGCTTATATGAAAAAGAATGTCAAAGAATGTTTCTGAGCAACACAAAGTAAGTTCTCAAAAAAAAAAATTCAGGAGAGAAGCCATATTCTTAGATAGAAAAATCTCAGGACTATAAAGATGTCAATTTTATCAAATTAAATGTAGCCATAATTAAGTTTCCAGCTGAAACTTTTATGAAACTTGACAGCTGATTAATAGATTCTTTGGGAAGAGAAAATGCACACTAGTCAAAAGGTTTTGAAAATGAGCAATTACACAGAACTTGGTGTAACAGTCCCTTAAAGTTACAGTTTAGTTTTAGTTGAAATATGTCAATAGAACAGGTAGAGGGGCCAGAAGTAAATCTAAGAGCATTTAGTAATGTAGTATATCAGGAAAGGTGTATTTAATCAGTGATGGGGAAAAATGGAGTATTCAAATTACGGTATTGGGGGCTATTGGTCATGTAGGAAATGAGCACAGGAAGGAAAGAAGGCAGGGAGGGAGAGAGAAAGAAAGAGAAAGGAGAACACAGAGAGAAAGGAAAAGAGAAAAAAAAAAAAAAGAAAAGGAAGGAAAGAGGGATGGAGGAAGGATCCTACCTAATAGGATACATTAAAATAGAAAAGTCTCAAAAACTCTCACTACCAAACAAATAAAATGATAATTATTTCTTTTAAAAATAAAATTTTATTGGAACAGCCAATAATTTATTCATACAAATGTATGCTACAAACTTGAAAAAGTGAAAGCCAAGGAAAGAAAGACTACTTCACAGCAGCATATAGTATGTCTCCCTGACCTATTTTCACCCATATCCCAGAAGAAATGAAGCAATTGTGATATATTCTGAAAATATAAAGAAAAGTTTAACCCAAATCAACTAATTGGGATAGAGGAAAGAAGGTGGTAGAGTAGACAGTACTGAAAAACAAACAAAAAATACAGACTGTATAAGTCATTGGAAGACATCTGCAGAGGGAGAAAGGGCCACAAACTCCCGTGGAACTAAGACAGTCCAAGTCTGGTTGGTACAGGCATTTACTCACAGTTTGGCTGCCCCTTCCCATCAGCAATATCTCCAGGGAAACAAAGCTGCTAGACAGTAAGTAAGTCTCTACCTCAAATGCGGTAGAGGCTCATTAGGGACGATGCAAACTAGGGCAGGAACGTGTGCCAGTTTTAGTATTGAAAACTTTTGATTTTAATAAAACCAGAGCTCAAAGATAATAAAAT
The DNA here is from genome assembly GCA_006410735.1 of Raphicerus campestris. Taxonomy (NCBI): domain Eukaryota; kingdom Metazoa; phylum Chordata; class Mammalia; order Artiodactyla; family Bovidae; genus Raphicerus; species Raphicerus campestris. The sequence goes on from SJYW01034214.1 coordinate 64,535, forward strand.
ACCCTACAAAGATTTAAAAGACTATGGACCTAAGGCAAATTCTGACAACACCCTTGTAAATTAAAATACATAAATTAGATAGAGCAGAGGCAAAATTAATATGGAGAAAAATAAGCAAATGGCATAGAAGAAAGACTCTAGATAATAACTTCCTTCTATCAGAGAAAACATACAAAGTTTAAAATAATTAGAGAAATTATGATAGCTGCAGAAGATAAAAAAGATTGTAAGAATTATTGCTTTCTCTGAAGACCTCAACAAATGGAACTGAATGATATTGAGTGATATAATATAGAAAAGGTCCCTGAAATGAAAGAAGTGAAATGGCAAAAATGTATCAGGCATCCAGGCAGAACATGCCTGGCATCAACAGGAGAAAAATGCCAGGCTTTCCTGAGACTTTTACTGGCAATATTCGGTGCTAGAATTTTATAGAGCAATGAGGTTACAGGAAAAGAACAGATGAACCATTAATAATATTCCAGAAAAGAATAAAGACAACAGAAACCTTTCATGTGAAATATTTTAAGGAACAGCAAACAAACAAACAAACAAAACTAATTAACAATGAAATACAAGGAAGGGAGAATGATTTGAATAGTAAAATCAGTCTTGGATAATCCGTAATAAAAGAAGGACTGGTGGTGAGACTGACAGCCATCTGTATGTAAAATTAAGACCAAAGTGCCAAGGTAATTAAACTAGCAGAACAGAATGTAAATATTATGAACTCTGACAAAGCTAAGTACATAGTTATTTAAAAAAAAAACAACCTGAAAATGAATAGGGGTGAAGACAAATTGGAGGAAAGCTAATCACCTCAAATAGCACGGCAGGGAGTTAATGAACACTGTAAAGCATGAGGCTAGTGCGTCCAGCTTTTAATGGTATTCATCATCTTTTATTCTTAACCATAAAGATAAGTTTAGAGAAAAACCTTTCTCGTGGTGAAAAAATATTTAAGGTCAGCAATTCTTTCCAATTTGTTTCTGTTTATTTCTTCTATTTAATTATGCATAATATACTAATTATAAATAACAGGTACATGTTTCTCAATATATTGATCTTGTCATTTGTGCAAATCTATACATAACTGTCATGATATTCACCAAATGTTAACCATTTTTTTTTCCTGAGTGTAAAGATTTTGGGACAATTTGTATGTATGTTTTAACTTGAAAAAAGACACTAGAGTAAAGTAATAAACCCCATCTGCATTAAATATCTGAATGTGAAATAACAGTGATAAGAATGCTAATAACAAAAATATTATAGAAGCTTACAGGTATCTGTTTGTATGGATTGGTTTTGCAAGGGAGAAAGGAACCCGAGCAGAGATTTTCCAGGGCAGCTAAGGAACACAGGGTCAGGAGATTATCATGCTGGGTAAGCAGGAGAGAAATTTGTGGAACTTGCCTGGCCCCATGGCTTTGTGTCTGAACTCTCTAAAGAACTGAACACAGGAGGTGAAAACCTGATTGCAACCAAAAACCCAGTTAGCAGCAGAGCTTCAAAGCCAAATGAAATGACTGGAAGTAAAGGAAAGGTAGAACCTTGCTCATAGATCTGCTAATGCAGGAATCCTGAAAAATGCAGATTTGTTTGCTTTGCTGTGGAGTTACTGGAATTGGAATTAACTGGTAGTTGTCCCCGACACAATTATCTGCCTGTCATGCAGGATGCTGGGGTGGGGGGCAGTGGTGAGGTACCAGCTTAACTGAGGATCCTTAAGTAGGAAAAAAAAACAACCCAAAAAACTAAAAGAGGTGCTCAGCTAAAATCAAATGAAGTTATTGTTGCTATTGTTCAGTCAGTAAGTCGTGTCCAACTCCATGAATTGCAGCACGCCAAGCTTCTCTGTACATCACTATCTCCTCGAGTTTGCTCAAACAATGAAGTTGGACAATATTTTTTTCCAGTAGGAATTAGTGAAATGTAGATAGTTTAACCATCTCAGTACTCTGAATTTTTGAAATCTTGAGGAACATTTAAACTACATTAAAAAGCTGGTGATACAAGTCTTAAATTCCTGATAATTTAAATATTTAACCTAATGTTAGACTGTATACATTAAAGTCCCATTCAGAATATTATATATAAGGTCAAATTCCATATTTGAATATTTTGTACCCAAAGAAAACTATACACTTAACCTCACAAATGTTGAGTACCTACTCTATGAAAATAATGTTAATTTTGAAGATGCATTGAATTCTAAGATATTTTAAACATACAACATGCTTTTCTGTGTGTGCTGATATGATCAACCACTTTAAAAGGCCGTTTTCTTAAATGCATGAAGAAGAGAGTAAACTTCATCGGGTAATAACAGAACTTCATATGTCTATAAAATTTTGGTGGTGAGCACAGGGTCTGTGAGATTGTAGGGTAGAAACAGCCCATGATTTATTAAGTTAGGAGGTTAGGTGCTTATGTCTATGGGCAACTGCACTTTCTGACCAATAGAAACGTACTACCTTTCTACAGGGTTAAATAACTACATAACTAAGAAAATAAATTTCAGAGTGGAATATTGGCTAAATATAAAGAAGGCAATCCACTGGCCTTAGTGCAGGAAAGCACACACACACATTAATACACACAAATCAAAATTGCAGGAAAAAAATTTGCACAAATCAAAATTGTAATACACTTCTATTTTTCTCACGTAATTAAATTTTCATAATTACCTTTTTAATTTATTAGATTTTCTTATCTTACCTACAGAAACTTTGACACTTTATCACAAAAACATTTGAGTATATGAAAATGTGTAGAAAGACTGAAATGTACAGTGGAATTTAAAAAATGATGTAAAATCTCATCTCTACAAGTATTACTGAGTATTTTGTGTTCTTTTTTAACCTAAGAATTAGGCATTTTGATCAATTTCTACCAAACTCTATTATTCATGAGAAAATGAAGGCTCAGGAACACTGTGGCTGACTTTTAAAAACATTGCCTAAACTTTACAGCACAGAAAAAACAACTGCATGCGTTCAGGGTAGGAGAGTCTTAATGTGGAGCCTGCTTATAAAAGATATATTTTTCTCCTTAGTTTAAATATTTATTTTTGTGGCATATGGGTAGAGACATTTTCAAGGAGTAAATGAGTTTCTTTTTTTGTTCTCAAACCAGACCTCCAGTCTGACTGCTAATGGAACATGCTCCCTCCTGCCTGGGCGGTACCACACTTCACAGGTACAGAGAGACAAAGGATAATGAGAGGAGAAGCGCCAGGGCTAGGGATGGGAAAGGGAGCATACAGATATCAGTCAGTATGGTGGGTTTCAGAAGTGCTTGTGAACTTTCCCAGGGATAAAGTTTAGAAAGCCCATCTGTCACTACCTCACATTTAAATGCTATAACAGTAAATTCCTTCTTATTTGGTCCACAGATGCAGTGAACACACATTGCAGGTTCTTAGGTGAATCCTTGTTTACACCAGTTGCTATACTCTCAAAAATGTTCCTACTGAGAAGGTAAATTTTATGATCCTCCTACTGACAAGGACCTTGACAATCCTTCTCTAAACTGTACTCTAAGGAAGATACTCCAAATTGATATAAAACGGCTTTGAAAATAAATCTTTTTTTTTGGGGGGGGGGTCATCCCTGGATTTATCAATAGGATATATTTTCAAAGATATTCCTGCCAATGATGACTCTCACCTTTGTCCTGTGTTAAGTACTATTTTTTATTTTCATGTGTGAGTTTGCATTTCTTCAAATATGAAATTATTTAATAGTGCCAAACACAAGAAGGAATCAGAAAATAACTGAGTGGTGATGACTTCCAATCAAAGGGAAGATGCTAATATGTGTTAGCATGCCATTTTTTCAGTTTTCATAAAAATAAAAAAGAACAACACCAAACTTTAAAATCTAATTAGTTTTGCTTGTTTATTCATGTAAGGTCAGGTGTGCATACGGATCTACTGTGTTATTTATTCTCTGACCAAAATCTAGAAAATAATTTTAATAAAAAATTTCCAATACCCAGAGTAGCAGTCACTATAGTATATATAATACTTTAGGAAGCACTGCAGTTCACACATAACAAAATAAAAGTTAAATGTAATATAATTATCCTATTTAGAATTTTTATAGAAAAGAATCTGTTGTTCTGTGTTCACTTTGATATTTAAGGGAAAAAATAGCCTTGAAGCAGATAATAAAATTTTGGCTTACTGTGCAGCTCATTTGCTAATATATTATATTGAAAATATTCAAACATTATTCTAGTTTAAAATAGACTTTGATATTTATGAAATAAGGTTAATAATATTTCCATATTTTATATAACAATCTTTCTAATCACTATGTTTTATTAAATTAATTTCCACACATACACACTTGTCCCAGGGGAGTGCCTGTTACATTTGAAAGAGTCTAGTGAGATTTTGATGTACCAAAGATACTACCTTCTGAGAAATAACACACTTAAGCCAAAATAAGCAACGTTAAGCTATAATGTTTTGCTTTGTAACATGCTGCCAGCTGATAAAATACACATAGCACACACACATACATACACATTTAAACGAGTAAATATTCTTACTGGTTTTACATAATGTAGAACTAGAAATAAACTTAATTTCTGTACTAAGACTTTTTGTCACCTCTTTAAAAAAATGTATGTCCATTAAAGCTGAAAAGATGTATAATATATTGAGTTAGAATCATTTATTCAAGACAAGGTTCTTGCAAAAATTACTCAAAATATGTTAAATGCCCCTTTTGGAATGAATATAACTGGATTTTTAATGTCAGAGGGGCATATTTTATAGACTAACAAAAGCAACAATGCAGTTTAATTCAAAAAGGCTCTCTAATTTATTAGTTTGAAACTAACCTTCTCCACGGGTTTTTCAATTGCTTCATTGTTTTGATTTCTTCAAATAAGTCTTAGCATAGAGTAACTAAATGCATACTGAAGAGTGAAGGGGTTTTTGTCTTCCTATTTCAAGCTAAAACATAACCTCTAAATTATCTTTTACAGTAAGCCAAAGCCAGTATCACATACCTTTCGGGAATGAATTTCTTTCACATACAATGGAAGTAGAAACTCAGATATACCTTCAAGTCGGATTCCCTTCTTGGTGACTCTCAGATTTCCCATACCATCCTACAAGCAATGAAATATAGTTCACTTTTAGGTTAACTGGAGAATGAATAACTGGCCATAATTTTCTTAGGCCTAAGTTGAGAAAACAGTAAGCTCAAATCCGTGATGATTTAAGGAAAATGAGAGGCTGACTCTACTTAATGAATGATTGCAGCAGTTGGCATGCATATAGAGGGCTCTGTATCAAATGAACAGGAAAAGAGGAGTATAAAGGACCTGGTAGCTTCTTTCCAGTCTAACAGAGACTAGGACTCAAATGTGAATAACTCCTATACTTTCTTCATGCACCAACACTTTTAATTATTTATTAGGCATAATTACACTTGCTTCCTGATTATTAAAAACAACTTAATGTTTGCAGAGAGATCTAATGATATTTTACATGACAGTTATACACATATTTCTACTATAAATGCTCACATTTGTACAAGCAATTAATGATTGACTAGTGTAAGTAAGCATGGTTTCCCAGTATTTTAATCATGGGTAACACTTATGTCCTTTTCTTTAGAAAATAATACTCCATAAGTATGATAAAACAGGGCACAAATAATATTTATGAGGCAAAAAATAAAAATAGTAAAAACAGAGTACTGATAGGTAGCAAAGAAAGGAGATTTCACATCTGTTTGAAGAGTACACCATTTCTCATGGAGGAGACTGACTATGATAAAGACCTTAAGAATATGGAGTTTCAACAACAGATGTCCCTAGAGGGGAGAACGAACTAACCATTCTTGTCACAATCAGGAAGTAGCATCCCACTCAACCTGGCGAATGGAATATCATGAGTGAAAACAATTAGGAGTATGTTTTGAAGTCAGAGAAAGGAAAGCCATGAGTGTAGAACTAAGAAATCTGTGTGTATTGATACAACAGCCTCCAAGAGAAGGAACATAGAAAGTTCTTGAATAGCTCAATGGCTTGAAATGATCCGAGTTACACTTTAAGGAAAATCTGGTAGAAGTACTATGTGGAGCTATCTGACAGAGTGTCAGAAATAATGCGCAACTCTGTAATAAGTGAGAGGAGTGTGGTGGAAGAGCAACTTTTAAGACCTGGTGACTAATTTTTTCTTGAGATACTGAAAAGGGGGCCATGTACGATTGACCCAAGGATTCACAACTATGACTATAGAAGGACAAGTAATGAGTTTTACAATTGGAATAGGGAAATCTGTACGTTCAATGGCAAAAATAAGTTCAGCTTTGAACTTCCTAACTATACTTCCAGCAGTATCACAAAAAATTCAGAATTTCATTCATCAACCAACACATCTGTAGAAAGCAGGCTGGGGAGTGACAGTGTCTTTGGTCTTGCTTGACTTTATCATGATGGAAGAACAAGTTCCATGTGGGGAAAAATGTATATAAAAACAAAGGAGAAACTCTTAGATAATGAGTAGGCCTGTAGGTTGGAAAGACATATTCTTTACATTCTGGGAGCTTGGGATTAGTAGAAGAGGAAAGGCAAGAGATTCAGACAGTCCTAACCTCTACCCTCTGCTCTGACCTCAAAAGAAAGCCAGTGAAATAGTAGAACAATGGATAGAATTTTGAATAAGAACTGAAGGCCTTTTTTCTTTAACTCAAACAAAGAAAAACACTAAGAAGAGAAATGGAAATATTTTGAGGTGGAGAGATGTCAGTCTTCTCACGGAAGGAGAAAATAATTGATTCTGGTTGAATTGAACTTGGATCAAACAGAGGAATTCACTTCTTGAGCTTGAACTTTTCATCAGCTTGAACTTCAAGCTGACACTGAAAATGCCTAATAGGGAAATGAACTAATTTTTTCTAACATGAAAATTTCAATCATCACTGAAGACAAATTCTGATGAGAAAACAGGCATATATTTTTACTCTGAGACAGAACTAATTAATACCAGTTTTATAATATGCTCTTTTCCTTTTGAAACTGAAGTGTCTGATATAGATATTAGTTACAGGTCATTCATTCAAAGACTCTTAGGAGTTTTGCAATAGGCCTGGCGTGCTGCGGTTCACGGGGTCGCAAAGAGTCCAACACGACCGAGCGACTGAACTGAACTGAACTGATTGAAGTTGATCATTAATTTGTCACCTGTTGATATTCTTTATTCTGTGCTATCTTTGCAGCCTAATTCTATTTTTCTGGCTTTACTTATCTCTACTTAATAAGAAAAATAATAGTCATTTGAGGGACATAATCTTTCGTTACTTTAGGACACCACATTCCTATGACTTTTTGCCATTCCTGTCTAATAAATCCTCAATTTTGAAACTCTATCCCTGTTAATTCTGCATGTTTCTGTTGCATACTATTGCATACTATTCTATACAGAGTACATAATGAGAAACGCTGGGATGGATGAAGCACAAGCTGGAATCAAGATTGCCAGGAGAAATATCAATAACCTCAGATATAGAGATGACACCACCCTTATGGCAGAAAGCAAAGAACTGAAGAGCCTCTTGACGAAAGTGAAAGAGGAGAGTGAAAAAGTTGGTTTAATGTGCAAAATTCAGAAGACTGAGATCATGGCATCTGGTCCCATCCCTTCATGGCAAATAGATGGGGAAGCACTGGAAACAGTGACAGACTTTTTTGGGCTCCAAAATCACTGCAGATGGTGATTGCAGCCATGAGATTAAAAGATGCTTGCTTCTTGGAAGAAAAGTTATGACCAACCGAGACAGCATATTCAAAAGCAGAGACATTACTTTGCCAAAAGTTCCTTCTAGTCAAAGCTATGGTTTTTCCAGTAGTCATGTACGGATGTGAGAGTTGGACTGTAAAGAAAGCTGAGGGTCAAAGAATTGATGCTTTTGAACTGTGGTGTTGGAGAAGACTCTTTCTTGAGAGTCCCTTGGACTGTGAGGAGATCCAACCAGTCCATCCTAAAGGAAATCGGCCCTGAATATTCACTGGAAGGACTGATATTGAAGCTGAAATTCCAGTACTTTGGCCACTGGTACAAAGAAATGACTCATTTAAAAAGACCTTGATGCTGGGAAAGGTTGAAGTCAGGAGGAGATGGGGATGACAGAGGATGAGATGGCTGGATGGCATCACCAACTCAATGGACATGAGTTTGAGTAAGTGCTGGGAGTTGATGATGGACAGGGAAGCCTGGTGTGCTGCGATTCATGGGGTTGCAAAGAGTCAAACACAACTGAGTGACTGAACTGAACTATCTCAGGGCAATAGAAACAAATTCTATCATGAATATAATTCACAGTTCAATAGTATTCTTAAAAAACGTTTTCATAAGATGTTTAAAAATAAAATAACTGGATATCCATATTAAAGATGATATTATGTATATTATATGCATATTTAATTTGGGGAAGTTTTTAATCTTAAGATCAGTGTTATCTTTCTATATAACACATAATTCGGGGGAATATAGATATATTTCGAGGACATGGAACTTCCCTGGGTAAATGTAGAACTGTTACCATGGGTTAGTGTTGTGAATCTAACCTTGCTCCACTATGTTCATCAGTCCTTTTTCTGTAAGTTTCTCTATATTATTTACATGTAGTTATAACATACATGGAACTGTATAATATATATTCACTGTATAATTGACCAGATGTCCACATTCACACACCAAGTCCACCAATAAGTTATGAGATGATGAAATAATCTGGTTTCTCTTATGTAGGAGAGCTGGAAAAGTAAATTTCTTCCTACTGCCAGTATAGCTTCTTGTTTCACTGTATTCCTGGTCCCTTCCAATCTAAAGGAAGAAAATAATTTCTGGATTTGCTACTAAGATTGACATTTCCGAAACACCAGAAAATAACAGAATCTAATGCACCTATAGTACAGACCCCAACCTTGGCTGTGCTACCTTCATCCTGTGTAAGCTCGATTAACTAAGCATTTTGTATGTTAATTTTTGTTATATGTAAAAGGAATAATATTTAGCTATGAGTTTATAGCAAGGATGACATGAGGATGTAAACTGATTAAAATCATGCTTATCTTTTGAGTTCTATATATGTGCAGAAGTACTCAAAAGTTTTAATCATTATTACATTTTATTTGAAATTTTATATTATTATAAAAATTCATATTGTTTACTTTCAAGGGATTATATTTGAACTTCAGCAGACATTAAATACATTAAATTTTATCATCATTATAGTTATAATCCATAGTAGGAGAGCTTGGATTTGAAACATGACTACTATTTACTAACTGTTGCCTATGGCATATTCTTTATCTAAACCTAAATCATTTTTTATAAGAATCATAAAACAATAGTTTTCCTTACATGGATGTCATAGTAATTTAACAAGATAATATGTAAATGCCTTGTTCCTGGATCTAGCATATTCTTGATAGTTATTCTCTGTAGTTTATTTAAATTAATACTCTGATAATAAATGTAATTAATCTCTATTCAACCTACTTTTTTTGTATCTCTCCCATTTTTCATTTCTTCCTTTCTATTCCCAAGGGCAATCATCTTCAACCTGGTAATTGCCTTCATACTTAAACTGTTTGGAGTGTAAACTTAACATTGTTTACACTGTTATTTTATTGAATTACTCCTTATATCATCTAAACCCTTGGATTATAGATTTATGCCATTCCTTTAAAATATTTAATGTGCTTTCTAAATAAACCATTATAAATATTATCACTTTTGTGTTAAGGAATAATATTAAAAAATCATCTCTCCTACTGAATCTTTTTTAAATTTACTTTTTTAATTGGTAGAAAATTGTTTTACATTTTTTATTGGTTTCTGCTGTTCAACAATACAATTCAGTCATAATTATGATTATGCTCCTTCCCTTCCTCTTTTCCCTCTCCTTACCCCATCCGACCCCTGTGGGTGATCACAGGGCACCAGGCTGGCTCCCTGTTTTATTTAGCAACTTCCCCCAACTGTCTGTTTCACACATGATCGTGTGTATATGTCAATGCCACTCTCTCAGTTTGCCCCACCTCTGCCTTTCCCTGATGTGTCCACAAGTCAGTTCTCTACTCGGTTCATCAGGACCATTTTTCTAAATTCCATATTGATGCATTTATATACGATACTTGTTTTCCACTTTCTGACGTCATTCTCTTTTAAGAGGCTCTAGATTCATCCACCTCACTACCACTGACTCAAATTAGTGCCTCTTTACAGCTGAGTAATATTTCATTGTATAGTTACACCACAACGTTCTGTATCCAGTTACCTGTCAATGACGTCTAAGTTGTTCCCACGTCCTGACTATTATAAACATTGCTGCAATGAACACTGGTGCATGTGTCTTTTCAAGGTGTGGTGTTCTCAACTTACATGCCCAGTAGTGGGATTGCTGGGTCATGTGGTAGATTTATTCCTAGTTTTTTTTTTTTTTTTTTAAGGACTCCTCACATTGTTTCCCACAGTGGCTGTATCAATTATCGGCTTCCAGTTTTCAATGGTGCAGAAAGGTTCCCTTTTCTTCACACTTCTCCAGCATTTATTGGTTGTAGACTTTTTGATGATGGCCAGGCAGACTGGTATAAGGTGATACCTCATTTCTCCTGCTATATCTTAAGCTTCTTCTTTGGAGTTATTTTCAAGACCCTTGGAGTGTCTCATGTAATTCTTTGTTTTACAGATTATTTGTTCTTTTCTCATCATGATCCACTCTTTACCTCCACTAAACTATAAAGCTAATATTTTTCAAAAAGTTCTGTTTTGTCATTTAAATTTCTTTTTTAAACACTGGGTTACAAAGAACATAAAACATTATACTGATATTAGCTTCATGTGTGCAACATAACTGTCTCTTATACACATCTCTTCCTCTTTTCCCTCTCCTTACCCCATCCGACCCCTGTGGGTGATCACAGGGCACCAGGCTGGCTCCCTGTTTTATTTAGCAACTTCCCCCAACTGTCTGTTTCACACATGATCGTGTGTATATGTCAATGCCACTCTCTCAGTTTGCCCCACCTCTGCCTTTCCCTGATGTGTCCACAAGTCAGTTCTCTACTCGGTTCATCAGGACCATTTTTCTAAATTCCATATTGATGCATTTATATACGATACTTGTTTTCCACTTTCTGACGTCATTCTCTTTTAAGAGGCTCTAGATTCATCCACCTCACTACCACTGACTCAAATTAGTGCCTCTTTACAGCTGAGTAATATTTCATTGTATAGTTACACCACAACGTTCTGTATCCAGTTACCTGTCAATGACGTCTAAGTTGTTCCCACGTCCTGACTATTATAAACATTGCTGCAATGAACACTGGTGCATGTGTCTTTTCAAGGTGTGGTGTTCTCAACTTACATGCCCAGTAGTGGGATTGCTGGGTCATGTGGTAGATTTATTCCTAGTTTTTTTTTTTTTTTTTAAGGACTCCTCACATTGTTTCCCACAGTGGCTGTATCAATTATCGGCTTCCAGTTTTCAATGGTGCAGAAAGGTTCCCTTTTCTTCACACTTCTCCAGCATTTATTGGTTGTAGACTTTTTGATGATGGCCAGGCAGACTGGTATAAGGTGATACCTCATTTCTCCTGCTATATCTTAAGCTTCTTCTTTGGAGTTATTTTCAAGACCCTTGGAGTGTCTCATGTAATTCTTTGTTTTACAGATTATTTGTTCTTTTCTCATCATGATCCACTCTTTACCTCCACTAAACTATAAAGCTAATATTTTTCAAAAAGTTCTGTTTTGTCATTTAAATTTCTTTTTTAAACACTGGGTTACAAAGAACATAAAACATTATACTGATATTAGCTTCATGTGTGCAACATAATGTTTCAATATTTTTATGCATTATAAAATGATCACCATGATAAGACCAGTTGCCATCTGGTCACCATGCAAAGTTGTTATAATATTATTGACTATCTTCCTTATGTCTCAGCTCAGTAACTTATTTTATATCTAAAAGTCTACAGTTGTAGCATTATTTATGCTATTCAAGATATGGAAACACCTAAGTGCTCACTGTGAGATGAATGGATAAGGAAATTGTATTTCTCTCTCTCTTGCTCTTTCCCATCCCCGCCCCCACACACTGAAATATTACTCAGCCATTTAAATTTCCTGATTCAAATATTTTGTTTGAACCAGTCTTCATCTCTTCTTAATACTCTTACCCATCATTCAAGGCTAGTACGATTTGCATTTAGAGATTGCAAAGCCATCTTTATTACAATTTTCACACACTTGATTTCTTGGAAAAGGTAAAGAATGCTTTATTCAGAAGTATTTTTTTTGGAGTTTATTATAAGAGACTGTCTTTAAAATAAATCATAGATATGAATGTTAACAAAGAATATTGATAGCCATGTTATGTTGAATTTAAAATCCACAATCATAACTTTGCAATTGTCTGACAATAATTCACTCTGTCCTATCTCACACAGTTTTTAAGACCCTTGACTGTCTGATATTAGAAGGTGTCCTTAGATGGTGGCCATTCTCAGAATCTGAATCACTCCTAACAGCATGTAATTGTCAAAGAAATGAGTGCATTTACATGGAACGGAGAAAAGTTTTTAAAAATGATATGATCATTAAATAACACAGAAAATCTGGTATATGATTATATTAAAAATCTTTTCAAAGAAAGGTGAAAGAATCCAGGAGACAATTACATATAGATTTTAGACCTTTTTTTGGATGTTAAAAAATAAATATCTTGCAAATTACTAGCATCCTACATTTCAAAAATTTGATTATGAAGGAAGATAAATCCATATTTTATATGGATTTGAATATCTAATGATATTCCTTCTGTAATTCAACTTGCATGAGGAAACAACCTTTAAGGCAAATTAGAGACAAACTGGAGCTCAGTATGGTGGGTATTCGTGAGACTTTGGGAATTAAATATCTTAAATAAAGAAATATATGGAGAAATGGAGGTATTAGATTGCTAAAATATAATTACAAATTACTTTTAAAGGTCTTTTTGTTATTCTTTCTTGCATGCTAAAGGAATAAAAAAAAACTATTTAATTTCCAACTGTTATTTAAAGATGAGAAAATTCTCTTTAAAGTATCTAAGGATTTTCTTTTTCTTACCTGTTTTATGATATTATTTATAATTTATAATGAACTATTTTTCCCCAAGCATAAGAGAAAGAAGAAATAAAACATTTGTTGGTAGGTTGCTTTATATGTGTGTCTCTACTATGCTGTAGGCCTGTATTTTATTTTCATTATAATTGGACTTCCTTATTCCTGACTATTATTAGAAAATAAACTCTACAGTAATAAAGATTGATAGACTTAGAAAACTGATCTCTCATTCAGCTTGAATAGAAACATCTTTAGGGATTATTTTTAATAATATAACTTGTTATCTGGAGCAATATTTATTCCTTTAGTTCTTAGCCAGTTATTGTTTCATTATTTATACTTTACCAATTGTCAGAGCTGTAAAAAAAAGGTTAAATATATGATATATTAAATAAAATAAATACTGTACTTTGTATCTCTTATTTGGTATTCTTTTAACTATGTGAATGGTTTTTTAAAAAGCATAATAAAATAAAATGCAATTTGTCTTCCCAGTTTTTTTCTACTTATAATACAATTCCTTGACAAATAAGTCCTTCTTTTTCTAACAATCCACATATCACTAGTCTCACTGAGCATATATCATTAACAACAAAATCATCAAAATTAATATATACTGGTTAAAAATAAAACCCCAAACAAAAATATATTAATCTGATGTGGCATATATGATCACAATTATCCAGTTAATGGAGGAAAAATGGATATGTTTGATAAATCCAATGAGCCTATATATAAGGGGACCAGCAATATATATTATATATATGTATATACACATATATATGCACACACATACATATAAGTGAGTGAAGTTGCTCAGTCGTGTCCGACTCTTTGCGACCCCATGAACTGTAGCCTACCAGGCTCCTCCCTCCATGGGATTCTCCAGGCAAGAGTACTGGACTGGGTTGCAGTTTCCTTCTCCAGACATACATATATGATTTGTTCTTAACAGCATGCTTGGTTTTCCTACAGCACCCTTCAGTAGCAAGTCTCTGTCTCTTGAACATCCTCAGTGTTATTAGTCCTCAGTCGTGTCTGACTCTTTGCCACCCATGGACTGTACCCCTCCAGGCTCCTCCTTCCATGGGATTCTCCAGGCAAGAATACGGGAGTGGGTCACCATTTCCTTCTCCAGCATCCTCAGAATGTAACCTTAGCTTCATGTTAAAGTGGCACAATGCCAGTGCGTCCGTGCACGTTTAAGGTTGTGTCATATGGTTAAATTTAGATCCTAGACTAAACCACACCAGTTTTTTTTTTCCTGATTGTGATTTCAAAAGATGTCCTGTAAGAAAACTTTTTTCAAGAATATTAAAAATAAAATAATTTAATGTTCAAACATTCTTATTGGTTGAATAACTATGATCTACAGCTACTTAATGGAGAAATAGATCATAGTTATTCAATCCAATAAGAATGTTTGAACATTAAATTTTTTATTTAATATTCTTGAAAAAAGTTTTCTTACAGGACATCTTTTGGAATCACAATCAGGAAAAAAAAACTGGTGTGGTTTAGTCTAATGATCTAAATTTAACCATATGATACAAACTTAAATGTGCACAGATGCACTGGCATTGTGCCACTTTAACATGAAGTTANATATACTGGTTAAAAATAAAACCCCAAACAAAAATATATTAATCTGATGTGGCATATATGATCACAATTATCCAGTTAATGGAGGAAAAATGGATATGTTTGATAAATCCAATGAGCCTATATATAAGGGGACCAGCAATATATATTATATATATGTATATACACATATATATGCACACACATACATATAAGTGAGTGAAGTTGCTCAGTCGTGTCCGACTCTTTGCGACCCCATGAACTGTAGCCTACCAGGCTCCTCCCTCCATGGGATTCTCCAGGCAAGAGTACTGGACTGGGTTGCAGTTTCCTTCTCCAGACATACATATATGATTTGTTCTTAACAGCATGCTTGGTTTTCCTACAGCACCCTTCAGTAGCAAGTCTCTGTCTCTTGAACATCCTCAGTGTTATTAGTCCTCAGTCGTGTCTGACTCTTTGCCACCCATGGACTGTACCCCTCCAGGCTCCTCCTTCCATGGGATTCTCCAGGCAAGAATACGGGAGTGGGTCACCATTTCCTTCTCCAGCATCCTCAGAATGTAACCTTAGCTTCATGTTAAAGTGGCACAATGCCAGTGCGTCCGTGCACGTTTAAGGTTGTGTCATATGGTTAAATTTAGATCCTAGACTAAACCACACCAGTTTTTTTTTTCCTGATTGTGATTTCAAAAGATGTCCTGTAAGAAAACTTTTTTCAAGAATATTAAAAATAAAATAATTTAATGTTCAAACATTCTTATTGGTTGAATAACTATGATCTACAGCTACTTAATGGAGAAATAGATCATAGTTATTCAATCCAATAAGAATGTTTGAACATTAAATTTTTTATTTAATATTCTTGAAAAAAGTTTTCTTACAGGACATCTTTTGGAATCACAATCAGGAAAAAAAAACTGGTGTGGTTTAGTCTAATGATCTAAATTTAACCATATGATACAAACTTAAATGTGCACAGATGCACTGGCATTGTGCCACTTTAACATGAAGTTAAGAAAAACACCAATACAGTATACTGACACATATATATGGAATTTAGAAAGATAGTCATGATGACCCTGTAGGTGAGACAACAAAAGAGACACAGAGGTATAGAACGGACTTTTGGCCTCTGAGGGAGAGGAAGAGGGTGGGATGATCTGGGAGAATGGCACTGAAACATGTGTATTATCATATGGGAAACAAAGCCCCAGTCTATGTTCAATGCAGGATACAGGATGCTTGCGGCTGGTGTAGGGGATGATCCGGGGAGATGGTGTGGGGTGGGAGGGGGCTTCGGCATTGGGAGATCGTGTACACCTGTGGCTGATTCATGTCAATGTATGGCAAAACCAATACAGTATTGTAAAGTAGAATAAAGTATTAAAAAAATAATAAAAATAAAAAAGATTATCAAAAAAGAAGGTTACATTCTGAGGATGCTGGAGAAGGAAATGGTGACCCACTCCAGTATTCTTGCCTGGAGAATGCCATGGAAGGAGGAGCCTCGAGGGGTACAGTCCATGGGTGGCAAAGAGTCGGACACGACTGAGCGACTAATAACACTGAGGATGTTCAAGAGACAGAGACTTGCTACTGAAGAGTGCTGTAGGAAAACCAACGTGCTGTTAAGAACAAATCATATTTCTTCATGTAGAGACAATGGCAAAGAACCTCAGGCATTTGACTCATGGAAAATAATAAATAAAAAATTAATAATAACAATGTGTACCTTGAAGACTGTTGTCTGTAAATGGGTGACTGAAAAAAAAAATCCATATTTTCATCTGTGTAACAAAAGTATAAAGCCTCAAGCTTCACCGTTAGTGTGTCTGTCTTTCCCAAACATGTTTAATAGTATATCAGAGTCATAAAAAACTCAGTGGAAAAAGAGCTCAGTTTTCAAATAAATTTAGGAAACCGCAGCAAGATATGGTCCCACTCAGAGATTCATAATGCATATTAGCATTCTCAACACTCTGAGAAGTCTAGAAGAGAGAAATACTTTACTTTGTCTAATACAAACTTCTCCAAACCATTGTCCAAAGGGACCCCTCCCTCCCTCCCTCACTCATTTACCTTCTGAAATAGGTACAGTGGTGTTCCTTTGAACACACTGTGTTCACTTACATTTGATAAACTCTGATGGAAGATCTACTTAAAGAGGAGGTGCACTGTTTAGCATGAAAGCTTGAAAAGATGTGATTAAAGAATTAAAAGCTACCATGTCTCCACACTTACGGAAAAGCCTATATAGAGTGCCACTAAATTCTGTTGATAATTCAGCTTCCCAGATATACTGAAAGACTGAAGAGGCTACAGTGAGCATGGCTAAGCATCCATGCTGCTTCTGAGATATAACTTCTTGTCCATAAGATAGGCAGTGCTGAGGACATCTCTGGTTTGTGCACATATATGTCTGTTACTGAAAAGATAATTTAGTCTCTAAAACAAGAAATCACTTCTTTGAACAAGATCACATTTCTGGACCTGTAAATTAAGAATAAGACCTTAGAGTATGGTAACTATACATAGGCAGGCCTCAAGGTGAGGTCTTGTATAAAAATTTCTTCTAAAAGTTCAACATTTTTGGTTTCTACTCTAACTATGGAATTAATCCTAAAAGCTCAGTACAGAGAAATTTAGCAAATAGCAAATTAGCATTGTCACAACAACTCTGTAAAATAGACATATTATTGCACTAATTTAAAACACACATACACACACACACACAAAGTAAGTGAACTGTATGCAGCTAGTGAAAGTGAAAGTGAAGTCACTCAGTTGTGTCTGACTCTTTGTGACCCCATGGACTGGAGTAGATTGTCATTTCCTTCTCCAGGGGACCTTCCCGACCCAGGAATTGAACCTGGGTCTCCTGCCTTGCTGGAGAAAGCAATGACACCCCACTCCAGTAGTCTTGCCTGGAAAATTTCATGGATGGAGGAGCCTGGTAGGCTGCAGTCCATGGGGTCGCTGAGGGTCAGACATGACTGAGCAACTTCACTTTCACTTTTCACTTTCATGCATTGGGGAAGGAAACGGAAACCCACTCCAGTGTTCTTGCCTGGAGAATCCCAGGGACGGGGGAGCCTGGTAGGCTGCTGTCTATGGGCTCTCACAGAGTCGGACACAACTGAAGTGACTTAGCAGCTTAGCAGCTCCTGCATCGCAGGCTGACGCTTTACCGTCTGAGCCACCAGCCCAAAGTTTAGTTTTCTCATTCATAGTCTAACAACTATAGGGATAGAGAATGTAAGCTGAATTTATTTCACTATGTAACCCCATTCAGTTCAGTTCAGTTCAGTCGCTCAGTCATGTTAATATTTTTCATTATTATTTATGAACTAATGTGTACTTCTTTTTCTTAGATTGCTTGCCTTTTAATTTTCAAAACATTTCCTTCTCTCACTGACTTCATTTACCAGCACATATTTATTATTTGACTCAGATCTGTATCATGGTATTCTGAAAACAAATTATTTTTGATAAGACAAAAGTCTACTTCCAAGTGATTATAAAGTTGATCTTAAAAACGAAGCTACCCAGAACAAATTATTGATATTTGTATAGTCACAGACATTTTAAAAGAGCCTCAGAACAATATTTTTGGTAAATAAAATCACTGTTTCACATTCTTCCTACTAACCACTTTGTAATTAGTCTCATTCTATAAAACAGTTGTGTGTATACATGCATGTGTGTGTGTGTTTAGAAGAGATGTGTTGCATAGGAAGGGCAGGTAAAGTTAACTTATAGAACCCCAAATTGTAGTCATCTTACTAGCTTGAGACTAAGAGGATATTAGGTGAACATGAAGACTGGATGAAGATCAGTTGCCCCAGTGAACAAGCCATAATTGTTTGCCAAATTTTTGTCATGAAACAATTTTTTGACCCAGAATTCATTGACCTCTCTTGACAAATTTTTACAGTCATTGGACAAGAGCAGCTGCCTTGGCCTGAGATTCTTCAGAAATGAGAATGTTGGTTATTGCCATCAGGTAAGCCCACTAAGTACAGCAAAAATCAGATCTCACTTCAATGAAAGACTTCCCCCACCTACTGGGAAAACCAATAGCAGAAGACTTGCCGGAGTCCAGCCCCGGTGAATCCAAGGTGATTCAAAGGGGAGACAGATAGGTGAGGGAAAACTTATTAATATAGAAATATAAAAAGAGATTAGGAAGAAATAGTATAGTAGGAAAATTTAGTAGAGAAAAGATGCTAAATAATTTGGTTTATGAGGAACGTCAATAAAATCTCAGAACAAGAGATTTGCACCATCTACATTGGGCCACCAGCGCCCATTTGAATATTGGAGAGTGCCCTGCCTTGGACTCTCTCTCTCACAGAACTTAAAAGCCGGGACAAGTAAGTAGACTTGGTGAGCCTCCTCGTTCCAGATGGGAATTCACCCAGAAAAAGAGAGCGAGGGAGAATGAGAAAGAGACATGGAGGGAGCCAGATTTCCAAGAAACTAGGTCGAGAGACTAGTCCAAGAAACTGGTCCATCCTTTATTGTTCAGAAGGCTTTTTATATTTTTGATAGTACATGGAGATCATGGGTAACACAAAGTTATGCAGCGTTAGCAGCCCAAACTCTTATCAAAACCAGGCTTTTCTCTCTGCATACGTATACACAAGTCTTAGGTGATTTACATCATCTTCCGGCCAGAGGGCCAATTAACATTTTACAGCCCTTTTCTGATAAAGGTTTGTCAACCAGAAGACTTATTTGTGTTGATCTTCCCAAAGTCTGGTGCAACTCTCAGAAAAACACTAAATAAAGTTATATTCTTACATAGCAAAGATACAGCAATTTATAACAAGTAAAAGGAGTACAGTGATTTATAACAAAAGAAAAGTAATTAACTCAAAAGTCTAGTGTTGCTAACATCAGAACTACTCTATACCTTTTTCCATATCCCAATTACATTGATTAATATCCTCCCAGGTGCCTAAAAGATAATGAATATGGAGGCCTGGCAGCAATCATTGAGTCAACAGTGAAATCTGTTACCAATATGATTTTTAGCTCTTTAGAAAAGGCTCTGTATCTTTAAGATGTTTTAAGCTTTGTGCCTCTCTCGTTTGGGGGCCTGTAAATAATTCACAAGCTGTAAAAAGTCTGGGGGAACCTGTTAGGCAAGTTAGAGTGTTATCAGAGGGGGTTTGAACTGAAACATTCCTTTCAAATGCAGAAGACTGAAGCCCTAAGTTAACTTTTCCCTGAGACTGTCAGAAGAGTGGAAAAGCAGAGTACAATAAAATCAGGCCGACTCTGGTTTTTGGAGTACATGTTCAGGAAATACCAGGGGGAAACCCTGAGGCCTGACTTGCCTTGCCCATCAGGCCTCTCCGCATGACCTTGTCATGGGTGGGATTCCTCACGCTGGCTCCCAGCAAAGACTCTTAACTTTAAGTCTTACCAGGAAATAGCTTAGCTGCAAAGAGCTGTCCTGTCCAAAATCATGTCCCTAAGCCCCACCTGGGATGGCTTTCATGGCTTTCAATGTGATGATATCAATATCCAGCCACCATATGCCCCTCTGGATAATCTTGGGATTGTTTTAGCTGCCAAGCTCACTGCGAGATCAATCAAGGGTGCTATTCCTCTGTACCACATTTTGACTTCTTTCTTCTCTTATCTCAACCCTACTCTCTTGATGCAATGTTATTATCTAGTTTATTGAGAAATCTTTTAATGAAAATGCATCTAACTCCATGATATGTTTTAGATTAAAATTAAATTAAAAACAGCACAAGGATAAGACTGATGCTAAAAATGTCAGTGAATTATAATCTATGTTAGAGAGATATTAAATTTCTGGCAGGTGAGAAGAAAAGTAGGATAATATGGTATTCATATTGACAACTCAAATATATGATTTTTTCTTCCAGAGGGCACTTTATTAATATATTATCACACCAGGAAAGCTCTTTCATCTTCAATGCCTATGCTGCAATCTTTCTCTATGGTTATTCATTTATCACAGAATTTCTTAAAGTATTTGTTTTCAACCAATGGTAATTTTTATAATAACCCAGATCCGGACAAATAATGTAGATCTGGGTTAGTTTTAACCTACCTGGATGACAGGAAAAAGACATCTCTTCATCTGAATGTTAAATTAAAATTTTGAAGCTGACCGCTTAGACTTGTGGTTTAAAAATTTTTTTAAACATGTGTACATTTGGAAACTTTTAAGAGGTAAAATATGATTTTTTGTTGGGATATTGGTGGAAATTATTGTAGGTATTATTATCGATCTTGTTTCTAGCTTTTCATACACAATTTAGAGTCATGGGTAAATACTTTTTTTTCCTTCCACACAATGAATTATTTATCAATGTCCTATGAAAATGTGGGGATAGGCCTGTGTACTGCCTTTTTGTGAGTGTGGGGCAGGGGCGGGGTGTGTGTACATGCTTTGGAGGAGTGTATTGGTTCTTGGATAAAATCTGAGGATCCATCCCAGGAAACGTGAATGAGTAAAATATAGAGTATGTCTTGCAGCCATGTGCAGCAAATGAATAAATGTACACCTACACACAATACCTAGAAAATGTGAAAAACAGAATAATATTTATATAAATTAAAAATACCTGCATAACAGATGATATTTGTGTCAAAACACATAGAACCACCAAAAAGAATACAATGGTTGACTACAAAGAGAGGGCAAGTGCTGATAATGGGAGTGAAAACATATATAAATAAAAGGAATGAAAGAATAAATAAATGAATAAAAAATAGTAAACATTAAGTGAGAATATTTATGGACAAACGATGTAATAATGACACTGTTTGATAAATTGATGGACATAATTATCTCAATCTTCTGCACCTGAATTTAATATTCTCATTATCATTAGTGTATCCAATTAAAATTCTTTTTCATATTTTCGATGGCCTTATCCTCTTATAATGCAAATTTTATTTTATCAGTGTCCAAGGATAAATTTAAGCTGAAATATCTTTCATATTCCAAACTATATTCTGGTAAATTATGATCTAATCACAACAACAGTTTACTGTTTTACAAACATTCTGATAATGTATCATTTTCTTTGTCTCCTTGAAAACTTCTCTTGTTTTATTCCATTGTTTTTTTGCAATGCCTTATAAATCCTTGTTTACTAGAAACTCTATCCCTGTGTTCTGACTTTACTAAGACAAGATATTATGCCTCTGAGTTGGAAAAAAATCTCTTGTATTTTTCCTTCACTCACACTATTTCGGATACTGGATGTGTAGGTTTTCCACATAGTCGAGCATCGTCTCATACACCAGGTGGGTATCCTACAGTTTAACCCAATTCTGACACTATGTACCTAGACACAGACCCCTGAAGCTAAGGTTTAGTCCCATAAGATCTCCCCTCCCCCCACTTCACATGCATCTTGTAAGGTCAGGTTGTTACCTGTGCTTCTGAACAACTGGCTATAAATCAGAGGTTCCCAGGGACCCCCTCTTCAGGTTTAACTAATTTGGCAGAGGTGCTCACAGAACTCAGGGGAACATTATCTTACTAGATTACTGGTCTATTATGAAAGATAAAACTCAGGAAGAGCCAGATGGAAGTGATGCACGGGGTCAGGTGTAGGAGAGGATGTGGAGCTTCCATGCACTCTCCAGTCACCAGAGTCCAAGCACCTCCACAGGCTCACCAAGAGAGGAGCTCACCAACCTATGTAATTTTGGAGTTTTTACAGAGGCCTCATGTAAGCATGATCAATCATTAACAACCTCTAGCTCCTAAATCATTCTTTGGAGAGAGGCTGGGCTGAATATTTCAACCTTCTAATCATAGGTTGGTCTTTCTTATGACTGTCCCCATCCTGAATCTACCTAGGAGTCCAGGAAGAGCCTCCTCAATAGAACAAAAGACACTCCTATCACCCAAGACATTCACCAGGAAATTCACCCCCAAAACAGGTTAAAACAGCAAATAGCAGAACAAAATAAAGATGTCCCTATGATATTTCTCAGAAAATTATAAGGGTTTTAGGAGCTCTGATCTGGGAACCAGGAGCAGAGCTCAGTATCCACAGTTGACCCTCGAACAGCAAGCATCAGGGCTAGGGGCACAGAACTTTCTTTTGGTCAAAAACTGACCTTCCATATCCACATTTCCACATTTGCAGATTCAGCCAACATCAGATTAGCTAGCACTATAGTACAGATTTACTGAAAAATATCCACATATAAGTGGAACACTTCAAATTGATGTTTTCCAAGTCAATTATGTATTTTCTATTATTTCACTTCTATTTTTATCTTTAGAATTTATTATAATGCCAGTATAGACAAGCACAAATACTACTAATTTCTTGATGAACATCAATTGAGGTTATATGCATTTTTATAATGTCTAAGACACACTTACTCCTTGGAAGAAAAGTTATGACCAACCTATATAGCATATTCAAAAGCAAAGACATTACTTTGCCAACTAAGGTCTGTCTAGTCAAGGCTATGGTTTTTCCGGTAGTCATGTATGGATTTGAGAGTTGGTCTGCGAAGAAAGCTGAGTGCTGAAGAATTGATGCTTTTGAACTGTGGTGTTGGAAAAGACTCTTGAGAGTCCCTTGGACTGCAAGGAGATCCAACCAGTCCATTCTAAAGGAGATCAGCCCTGGGATTTCATTGGAAGGAATGATGCTAAATCTGAAACTCCAGTATTTTGGCCACCTCATGCGAAGAGTTGACTCACTGGAAAAGACTCTGATTCTGGGAGGTATTGGGGGCAGGAGGAGAAGGGGATTTCAGAGGATGAGATGGCTGGATGGCATCACGGACTCGATGGACGTGAGTCGGAGTGAACTCTGGGAGTTGGTGATGGACAGGGAGGCCTGGTGTGCTGCAATTCATGGGGTTGCAAAGAGTCGGACACAACTGAGCGACTGAACTGAAGACTAATCAGAGTGCCTATGGCAGAGTAGCTCATAGCATAATAAACCACTCACTGAAAATATCTACACAATGTTTAACAAAATAATAAAGTACAAACACATTGTCTTTGAAGTAAACATACATTGAGTTGTGAAATGTATATCGCATATTTGCTATGTTTATCATTTCTAAGTGCCTAGTTCAGTGACTTTAAGTACCTTTGCATTATTATTCAATCATCACTATACATCATCAGAGAGTTTGACCATCTCCAATGGCAAGTGGAAAAGGTCAGTTTTCATTCCAATCCCAAAGAAAGGCAATAACAAAGAATGCTCAAACTACCACACAATTGCACTCATCTCACACACTAGTAAAGTAATGCCTAAAATTCTCCAAGCCAGGCTTTAGCAATACATGACCCATGAAATTCCAGATGTTCAAGCTGGTTTTAGAAAAGGCAGAGGAACCAGAAATCAAATTGCCGACATCCAATGGATCATCAAAAAAGCAAGAGAGATCCAGAAAA
Source organism: Raphicerus campestris (assembly GCA_006410735.1). Classification (NCBI taxonomy): domain Eukaryota; kingdom Metazoa; phylum Chordata; class Mammalia; order Artiodactyla; family Bovidae; genus Raphicerus; species Raphicerus campestris. The sequence goes on from SJYW01034214.1 coordinate 88,693, forward strand.
ACATCTACTTCTGCTTATTGACTATGCCAAAGCCTTTGACTGTGTGGATCACAATAAACTTGGAAAATTCTTCAAGAGATGGGAATACCAGACCACCTAACCTGTCTCTTGAGAAACCTGAACGCAGGTCAGGAAGCAACAGTTAGAACTGGACATGGAACAATAGACTGGTTCCAAACAGGAAAAGGAGTACATCAAGGCTGTATATTGTCACCCTGCTTATTTAGCTTGTATGCAGAGTACATCATGAGAAATGCTGGGCTGGAGGAAGCACAAGCTGGAAACAAGATTGCTGGGAGAAATATCAATAACCTCAGATATGCAGATGACACTAGCCTTATTGCAGAAAGTGAAGAAGAACTAAAGAGCCTCTTGATAAAAGTGAAGGTGGAGAGTGAAAAAGCTGGCTTAAAGCTCAACATTCAAAAAACTAACATCATGGCATCCGGTCCCATCTCTTCACGGCAAACAGATGGGGAAACAAACAGTGTCAGACTTTATTTTTCTGGGCTCCAAAATCGCTGCAGATGGTGATTGCAGCCATGAATTTAAAAAATGCTTACTCCTTCGAAGGAACAGCCTAAACAGTATATTAAAAAGCAGACATTACTTTGTCAGCAAAGGTTCGTCTAGTCAAGGCTATGGTTTTTCCAGTGGTCATGTATGGATGTGAGTGTTGGACTATAGAGAAGGCTGAGTGCTGAAGAACTGATGCTTTTGAACTGTGGTGTTGGAGAAGACTCCTGAGAGTCCCTTACAGTCCATCCTAAAGGAGATCAGTCCTGGGTTTTCATTGGAAGGACTGATGTTGAAGCTGAAACTCCAATTCTTTGGCTACTTGATGTGAAGAACTGACTCATTTGATAAGACTCTGATGCTGGGAAAGATTGAGGGCAGAAGGAGAAGAGGATGACAGAGGATGAGATGGTTTAAATTGCATCACCAACTCTATGGATATGAGTTTGGGTGGACTCTGGGAGTTGGTGATGAACAGGGAGGCCTGGTGTGCTGCGGTTCATGGGGTTGCAAAGAGTCGGACACGACTGAGTGACTGAACTGTAGTGAACGGCAACTCTGTATCCATTAAATAATAATTTCCCAATAAGCACTCCCCCAGTTTCTGGAAGCCACTATTCTACTTATTTCTGTCAGTGCTTTATAGCTTAAAACTTTACAACCCTAAGTGCTAAACGTGAGTATAATCATATAAAATTTGTCCTTCTGCCTCTCTCTTATTTCACTTAGAATAATATCTTTGAAATGAACCTTTGTTATTGCTTCTTGGCCTTCTGGCTAAGATCGAGTGAAATTAACTATTGTTGTTAGAATTAACCTCAGAATTTCTTCCTTTTTTTCAGTCTAAATAATATTTCATTGTATGTATATACCACATTTTTTCTTTAATCCATTCACCCATGGATGTACACATAGGTTGCTTCCATAGTTTGGCAATTATTAATATAAATATGCATGTACACATATCTCTGTGAAATTAACCTTTAAATTTTGTGGTGTAAATATGTGGAAGTGAATTAACTGGGACCAATAACAGATTATTTTACTTTTAAAATTCTGTATTTAATTTCCTGAGTTACTTTATACTATTTTCCAGAATGACAGTACCATTTTACACCCCTATCAGTAGTTCACATGGGTTCCAATATCTCTACATCCTCACCAACTCTTGTTCTTTTGTTTTTCTTTGTGTTTCAATATCACAGCAACCCTATTCACTGTGAAGAGGGGTAACATATTTCAAGATAGACTTTCAGGGCCAAGATGCTGAAAGCAAAGGTACTTATGGCCTAGCTTCTTGTTTACTTATTGTCCTTCTGATGCACTTGCCAACTTAAACAGCTCAAGACAAGAGGCTGAGGTTAAAAAGCTAGAAGAGAATCGATAAGTTATAGAGAGGACAGCATCAGTGTCTGCAATCTCACGGTCCTGAGGAGACAAAAATGAAATCCCAGGCTTGTCAAAGCAGCTAGATCTTGAGGGACTAATGCACAAACAGAGAAAGGGTAGGTGAAAAAAACGGAAGCTTGGACTCTGGGCAGGGTTTTCTACAAGTTATTTGCTATTAGGCCGCTCAGGATGAGGATGAAAGGTGAAACTAAAAACATCTGAGAATTTAATGGAAACTTTTAGCAGCTGAATAATGTTGGAGAACAAAAGCACTAAGTGGACTAGATAAACACTGAAAAGTTCGTTTGGGAGTCATAGAGGGTTTTACCTTACAGAGATCATAAACCATAGTCAGAGGAGACTCAGACCACACAAAGTTTATTATAAGTAATCTTCTAACTCAGTTTTATTGAGTGAAGGGGCTTAGGGTATATCTTTTCTAGACAAAGACAACATTGTCTACAGCCTCTATAACTTTTCAGACACCAGGTCTGAAATTGACCCCAAATTACCAATTATACCAAGAATTAGTACCAAAAGAAAAAAAAAACAGAAAAGAAAAACTAACAGGCAAGAAGTGACTCAATGGTTCTAGACTGCAGAGACAGATAAAAATAATTATGACTCATATATTAAGACAATATATGAACTGATAAAAATGTTATCACAGAAACCAACAAAAACACCAAGTGGAACTTCCAGAACTGAACAATTCAATAATTTATATTAAAAACTTGATGATGAGCAGGGCATTGGAAATAGCTGGAGAGAGAACCAATGAAGTGAGAAGAGGTCATTAGCAAATATGGAGATTGAAGTGAAAAAAAATTTTTAAAAGGAATGAGAGGTACAGAAAAGAGCAAGACAAAAAAGTGGACCATGAGGCAAATATCAAATATATTTTAACTGAGAATATGGATAATGAATTCACCAAGCAAATACTTATTTTTTCTTAGATATCAAATATCTAAGAAATTCTGTAAAATTCAAACAAGGAAAAATACAAACAAAGTCATACTTGGCACAGTGTGGTAACTCTTCTAAAATCAAAAATAAAATAAATCTTCACATCAGTAATAGAAAAAGAAGATATTAACTAGCTAGATGCTGCTGCTCCTACTAAGTTGCTTCAGTCGTGTCTGACTCTGCGCGACCCCATAGACAGCAGCCCACCAGGCTCCCCTGTCCCTGGGATTCTCCAGGCCAGAACACTGGAGTGGGTTGTCATTTCCTTCTCCAATGCATGAAAGTGAAAAGTGAAAGTGAAGTTGCTCAGTCATATCCGACTCTTAGCAACCTCATGGGCTGCAGCCCACCAGGCTCCTCTGTCCATGGGATTTTCCAGGCAAGAGTACTGGAGTGGGTTACCATTGCCTTCTCCAAGTAGATAGATATTAAGATACAAAGTAAGAACATTAAGACAGACAGCTTATATAAGAGAAAAAGATACCAGAGCAGCCTAGGCTAACCTAGTAGATATTCCAAAGTTTAATAATACTGGCTTCAGTAGAAACGAAATATTGCAACCTCAGGAATCTGAATTTGACACCAAACTACTACTGTCTAATGGTATGACTTTATCAAATCTTTCTGCATCTCAAGTTCTTTGAATTATTAGCAGCTAGAGGTAGACAGGCTCCTAGGTCCTTTCTTACTTTAACTTGCCAGGATCTGATTTTAGGGTTGGGCAGAAATCACTGTTATTCTTCAAATGATAATTTTATTCCCTGCGCATCTTTATCTTTTACTATCAATATCATGGCTTCATTTGACTTACATTGTTTTCATTTGGCTTTTATTTGGTTTCACTCGTATTACATAGCAAGGTTTCTTGTTTGCTTTTTGAAAACACTTCAAAAATATGCTTAGCAATTTAAAATAAATATATGTATGAGTATACATTCTAGGTATATTTTTCTCATGTATACTAAAGTATCTGGGAAACTTTTAAAAATATACATTTAAGTATTTTTTATCTTAAATATAGTTGAATAATAACATAAAAACTCCATTATAGCAATAAGTGAACCTGAAAAGATTACATGCTGCATGATTCCAACTAGGTATCACGTAAAAGGTAAAATTATGGAGACAGGGAATAGATCAGTGGTTTCCAGGAGTTCAGGGAAGAGAGGAATGACTGAATAGATGAACAGATTTTTAGGGTAGGAAACTATTCTGTGGCTTCCCAGGGGGAAAATCTGCCTGCCAATGCAGGCGACAAAATTCAGGGTTTGATCCTGGGTTGGGGAGATCCCTTGAAGAAGGAAATGGCAACCCACTCTAGTATTCTTGCCTGGGGAATTCTATGGTTGGAGGAGCCTGGGGGGCTACAGTCCATGGGGTTGTAAAAGAGTGACTGGACTTAGCCGCTAAGTTACTAAACAGCAACAAACTATTCTGATACCATAAATGGTGGACACATTTTATAAATTTGTCAATACTCACAGAACACACAGCACAAAGAATGAAACAATGTAAACTATGAACTTTAGTTAACAATGGAACATCACTGACTCATTAACTATTTCAAATGTATCACAGGAATATAAAATTTTAATAATAAGGGATACAAGGGTAGGCAGAGAGGGGATACATGGAAACTGTAGTTTGTGCTGACTCTTCTGCACACCTAAAACTCCCGAAAAATTAAACTGAAACCTTGGAAGCTACCAAGATGTCCTCCAATAGGTGAATGATTTTTAAAAACTGTGGTACATCCAATGGAATATTATTCAGCGATAAAAAGAAGTGAACTATTAAGCCATCAAAAGGCATGAGGGGAGCTGAAATGTATGTTACTAAGTGTAAGAAACCTATATGAAAAAGCTACATACTATATAATTCAGGTTACATGACATTCTGGAAAAGACAAAATTAAAGAGGCAGTTAATTTGTGTTTGCAAATGGTTGGGCAGGGGGAAAATGAATAGGAAAAGCACAGGGGCATTTTAGGGCTACGAAACTACTTCGTATGATACTATAATAATGGTTGTTGTTGTTTAGTCACTTAAGTCTTGTCTCTTTTGTGATCTCATGGACTGTAGCCCCCCCCAGGATCCACTGTCCACATAATTTCCCATGGAGGAATACTGGAGTGGGTTGTCAATTCCTTGTCCAGGGATCTTAGCGACCCAGGGATTGCACTCACTCTACTGTACTGGCAGTCAGATTCTTTACCACTGAGCCACTGGTGTCAGTCGCTCAGTCGTGTCCGATTCTTTGCGACTCCATGGACTGTGGCCTGCCAGGCTCCTCTGTCCATGGAATTCTCCAGGCAAGAATACTGGAGTGGGATGCAATTTCCTTCTTCAAGTGATTTTCCCAACCCAGGGATTGAACCTGGGTGTCCTGCACTGCAGGCGTATTATTTAATGTTTGAGCCACCAGGGAAGCCCCATAATGTTGGATGTATATCACCACAATTTTTTCAAAATCTATAGTTTGTACATTGACAGTGAACCCTAATATAAAGTATCCATAAAGAAGATTGAATGTGAAAGAATTGATGCATTGGAATTTGGTATTGGAGAAGACTCTTGAGAAGACTCCCTTGGACTGCAAGGAGATCAAACCAATCAATCCTAAAGGAAATCAACCCTGAATATTCATTGGAAAGACTGTTGCTGAAGCTAAAGCTCCAATGTTTTGGCCATCCAATGCTAAGAGTTGACTTATTGGAAAAGACCCTGATGCTGGGAAAGATTGGAGGCAAAGAAGAGGGTGGCAGAGGACAAGATGGCTGGATAGCATCACCGACTTGGTGAACATGAATTTGAGGAAGGTCTGGGAGACAGTGGAAGACAGAGGAGCCTGGTATGCTACAGCCTATGGGGTTGCCAAGAGTGGGACATGATTTTGCGACTGAACAACAATAAATGCAAACTATGGGCTTTGGGTGATAATGATGTGTCAGTGCAATTTCATCGACTGTAACAAATGTACCACTCTGGTGAGGGATATTGATAACGGGGAACACATGTGGTCCAAGGATACATGGTAAGTCTCTGTTTAATTCCTTCCTGCTCAATTTTGATGTGAAACTAAAAGTGCTCTAAAAAGTAAAGTCTGTTAAAACAAAATAAGTACATAGAAATTAAACATAAAATTAGGGAATCAAGAAAACTAGTCAAATGAATACATTGATTATTTTAAGTCATAGAGTTATATCATTTATTTTGCATAAATATAAAAATATGTATATGTCAAATTATCTCAGCACAAAGCATTAAGGAACATGGGCGTTATACAGCTAAAGGGAAATAAAATAAGCTATTTGAATTAGAAGATAAATTAAGAGTATACAAAAGGTAAGAAGCTAAGCACACTTTAGTATGTTTTGTAATTTTTATGGGTAATGAGCTAGAGAAAAAGTGATCTTTTATCTTTCTGTATGATACATACATATATGAGTGTGTATACCTACATGCATTAAAAAAAAACTAAGAATAAAACACTAGCTGTTTGTTTATTTTTTACATGTTGTAAACATTCCAATCAAAAGAAACTGTCCATGACAGAAGTTTTTGGACAATATTTTTGGTAGATAAATCATCTATTAGTTTGTTTTCTTAATCCTTATAAAAATGCTTATTCTAGCACCTGCTGAAGAAGACTAATGCATCTGCCCTTAATCACCCCTACTGATTATTAGCCCTAGTTACCTACCAGAAGTTGTAATTTCTTGTCAAAATTCCAGCTGAGAGAGATTACATTGCTTTAAAGAATATACTATAGAAGAACTACTCATTTTTCTTAGAAGTCTACATTGTAGCATTTGATAGAGTCTGGCAGCCAAAGGACTCCACGTTGGGATAATATGAGTGTAGCCACTGGTAGAAACCTGGACTGGCATGAACTTCAACACAGTGTATTGAATTTTGTTGCAGATTTCTAAAATAAGTAGCCACATGTATTCCACTTTTCAAAATTGCAAGACAACTTTTACTGGGATTACTTTTCTTTACATCACTCATTGTTCTTCACATGAAAGAACTTCTTTAAGAATATTGTAACAGGAAAACCTAATGTGTTTCTTTGGAAATGGTATGCTTCTTTTCTCATATTTGACATCACATTTTCTTCATTTTTTAGTTTATCACATTTAAACTTTAGGTTTAGTCACAAAAATGATCAGTCTCTATATTTAAATTTTAACCCTACACACTTTACTTTCTATTGTACTAATCCAATTACAAATGTTTTATAAAATAAATGATTACAAATTCTTTTATAAAATAGAAAAATAATATGTATCAGTTCAGTTCAGTCACTCAGTCATGTCTGACTCTTTGCTACCCCATGAATCGCAGCGCGCCAGGCCTCCCTGTCCATCACCAACACCTGGAGTTCACTCAGACTCATGTTCATCGAGTCCATGATGCCATCCAGCCATCTCATCCTCTGTCGTCCCCTTCTCCTCCTGCCCCCAATCCTTCCCAGCATCAGAGTCTTTTCCAATGATTCAACTCTTCGCATGAGGTGGCCAAAGAACTGGAGTTTCAGCTTTAGCATCATTCCTNGGGATGATCCAGAGAGATGATATGGGGTGAGAGGTGGGAGGGGGTTTCAGGATTGGGAGCTTGTGTACACCTGTGGCTGGTTCATGTCAATGTATGGCAAAACCAATACAGTATTGTAAAGTAGAGTAAAGTAAAAATAAACTTTAACAAAAAGACAAAAAAAATAAATACACCTTAAACCTGAAGAGTCTATTTCTTAAGAATTTTCTGGCTTAGGTTCTATTACATTGGTGCAAAAGTAATTGCAGTCGTGCATTGTTGAACTTTGTTGTTTGGCACTGGAATACATCCTTAAATAAATGTGGTTATATTATCATTTTAATCATTTATGATGAGTCACTTTAATCGTTTACATGATTTTAAAGCACACTTTTTGTTTTTGTTTTGCTAATGCCATTACTTGCTGTTCATTATATATTTATTTTAGACTAGGGAAATGATGTTATACAAAATGATGTTTTTCTTCAAGTTCAAAATGGTTCATAAAGCAGCAGAGACAACTCGCACCATCAACAATGCATTTGGCCTAGGAACTGCTAATGAATGTGCATTGTAGTGTTTGGTTCAAGAAGTTATGCAAAGGATACAGGAGCCTTGAAGATGAGGAAGGCAGTGGCCAGCCATCAGAAGTTGATAATGAACAACTGAAAGGATCAATGAAGCTGATCCTCTTACAACACAAGAAGTTGCTGAACGAACTCAACGTGGACCATTCTAGGCTGTTAAGCATTTGAAACAAACTGGAAAGGTGAGAAAGCTCAATATGTGAGTGCTTCATGAGCTGACTGGGAGAAGGCAATGGCACCCCACTCCAGTACTCATGCCTGGAAAATCCCATGGATGGAGGAGCCTGGTAGGCTGCAGTCAATGGGATCGCTAAGAGTCGGACACGACTAAGAGACTTCACCTTCACTTTTCCCTTTCTTGCATTGGAGAAGGCAGTGGCAACCCTCTCCAACATTCTTGCCTGGAGAATCCCAGGGACGGGGGAGCCTGGTGGGCTGCTGTCTATGGGGTCGCATAGAGTCGGACACGACTGAAGTTTCTTAGCAGCAGCAGCACCAGCATGAGCTGACTGCAAATCAAAAACATCGTTGTTTTGAAATGTTGTCTTCTCTTATTCTATGCACTATTTCTCGACTGTATTGTGACATGTGATAGAAAGTAGATCTTATTTTATTTTTTGGGGGGGGGGCAAGGGCACCCCTGGCCCCTTCTGCCTCCCTGTGGGGCCTTGACACCCATGGGGCTCCCGAAAGTGGATTTTATATGACAACCAGCAATGACTAGCTCAGGGGCTGGACAGAGAAGAAGCTCTAAAACACTTACCAAAGCCAAACTTGCATGAAAAAAAGATCGTGGTCGCTAGTGGTCTGCTGCCAGTCTAGTCCAGTACAGCATACTCAATCCCAGCGAAAACATTACATCTGAGAAGTATGCTCAGCAAACTGACGAGCTACACCAAAAACTGCAAAAATAAACCCTAACCCTATCCATACCCCTACCCCTGACCCTAATTCTTTCTATGGCATTGGCCAACAGAAAATGCCCAATTCTTCTCCATGATAGTCCTGACTGCACAACCAGTCCTAAGCATACAATCGGCGCTTCAAAAGTTGAACAAATTGAGCTGTGAAGGTTTGCCTCATTCACCATAACCACCTGACCTCTAACCAACCAACTACCATTTCTTCAAGCACCTCCAGGACAACTTTTTGCAGGGAAAATGCTTCCACAAGCAGAAGTGACAGAAAATGCTTTCCAAGAGTTCATTGAATCCTGAAGCACGGACTTTTATGTTACAGGAATAAATAAACCCATTTTTTGTTGGCAAAAAGGTGTTGATTATAATGGTTCATAATCTGATTAATAGATATATTTGAGCCTAATTATAGTGATTTAAAATTCATGGTCTGAAATTGCAATTAATTTTTCACCAACCTAAATACCTGCTTTCAGGCTTAGAACCTAAGTCTTCTCTTTAAATTTAGGCAGAACAGCATTTTATATCTGCTTACAAAAGTGCATCTTTCTCACCGTAATTTAATGACCTTTTATATATTTGTTCCCACAATAAAGAATAAATCAAGCCTGTAATATTAGTGGCTCACATAGCTCCTAGGAAAAGGAAGACAATAAATGTTTGTTGAATGACTAACTAGACAGTGTTGATTTTAAGAAAATAATCTGGAATTAATTTTATTAAATAATAATCTTACATTTTTATTAGGAAAGTAATATATTTTATTGCACAAAATATGGGAAAGGTAGAAAAGCATAAAAAAGAAAATAATTCCCTGTATGCAAGACAGCAAAAGAGACACAGATATATAGAACAGTCTTTTGGACTCTGTGGGAGAGGGCGAAGGTGGGATGATATGGGAGAATGGCATTGAAACATGTAAATTATAACATATGAAATGAATCGCCAGTCTAGGTTCAATGCATGATACAGGGTGCTCGGGGCTGGTGCACTGGGATGACCCAGAGGGAAGGGATGGGGAGGGACATGGGAGGGGAGTTCAGGATGGGGAGCATATGTACACACATGGCAGATTCATGTCAGTGTATGGCAAAACCAATACAATATTGTACAGTAAAAATAAATAAATAAATAAAACTGAGGGGGAAAAAAAAGAAGAAACTAATTCCCATGATGCTGCCATTCACATGTAAACACAGTAAGATTATTTTCTGGAAATGGAGTAAAACATAACAAAAATTAGTGAGTCCTGCAAATTAAGAATAATAAGATCTTACTTTTAGGAAAATGATAATCTTCTGACACACTAGTATTCAAATATATATAGTATGCTATCATATACACTGAAAAGACATAAATATACTATAGGAGTCAATCACAGAAGACAAAACATAAGCTAAATGAGTAAAACATGATATTATAATGTCTGTGCAGTATTGAATTCCTAAGCATCATTGTTAAATAAACAAATCTGTACACACACATATATATAATTCATGTATCCAAAACAATATATATATAATATAAAATATTACCTTTGATTGATTTTAAAATTTCCTATAAAACATTTGACATGAACTTCTGAAGGTAAAACATTAAGTTCTCATATAACTTTTATTTCCTGAGCAAGTCTTAACACTTATATGTTTGAATATTTTGTTACTGAAACAACTAAATGTATACAAAGCCATATTCAAATGGCAAAATTTAATTCTCTCAATAGTTGACATAATTGAACTGCAATCCTCTGGATTTATTCCCAAGCAATTTTTTGGAGTAAAGCTTTGATAACAAATGTATTTGCTGAATATTTTCAAAAATTGTAAGTACATTTCATATTTAATTTGGCAAGCTTACATTCCAGTGCTACAAATAAGGCATTGTCCTAACACTGTTCTTGAATCCAAATATGTTATTATTATATCTAACTCCTGATGTCAATTTTTAAAACCTTTATTGCATATTTTATTCATTAATTTTGTGCTTTGTTGGTTTACAAGCTACAAGCAGATGTTTTACTATAACCACGTCAGGAATTCAAGATGATTTATATATTTGATCAGAAGTAAAAAAAAAAGAACAAAATTTTTATTTGCACTAAAAAACTCAGCCTATTATTCTCTTTATTCTTGATTCCAAATAAACTCATAATTTGATTGCTAATCTTGCCAGTGAGTAGCTAGACTGATTCTTTTTATTTGCAAGGTAAATTTCACAAACCAGATGGAACCACTTATTTTATTCTTCAGTGAAAATTACCATATTTATTCAACTTAAATCTACGTTTTCTGATTCTCTAGGTCCACTATTTAAAGATCTTGGAAAAACCACTTAATATGAGATTTAACTTAATTAATTTACAATTTAATAGTCCTATATATCCATTCTACTTGACAGATTTGATTAAAAGATTGAAACAGTGTAGCAAATCAAAGATGTTTGGAAACTACTGAACATGTGGATAATTTTGCATGTTATTGTCAAGGCTACTTTCAAAGTGACATTCTGGATAAAGCAGAGACTGTGATAGAGTGTTCCTAATTGGGAGTCTAACTGTAAAAACATTCTTTATTACCTTGCTACTTCCATAGGACTAAAGACATCTGAAAACAGCAGTGTGATTGATAGGTGACATTCTGTACGCTGAGTGTAGACAGGTTCTATAAAGACAATTTGAACTATATGAGACTTTTCATACCGTGCTGCTTTTCTCTCAGTCTTTATTCACTGATAGTCTTATGTCCAGAGTCAGGTAATAAGGGAAAAATATTAACTTTCAGCCTGAGACTGAACTCCTTCAGTTACAATCTAGAGATGATATCTTTCACATCCAGAAGCTACAATACAGCGCTATTTAATTTTGGATTGGTTTCAAGCAGCGCTTTGGCATTTTGTTTTATCCCCATAGGTAATAAGCACAAGACTGCAGTTAGAACAGAAGGGTGTTTGTAGCCAGATGGCATCTTCTATTCTTTTCCCATTTTTTCCCTCAAGCAACAGTTTACTTTTATCAGTAAAGAAGATCTGAAAATTTGGTGCTTTTACCAAACTTCACCTCACCCACTGGCTAACAAAAAAATAGGAAATATTCAATCCTTCCTTCATTTTAATTTAGCTAACAGTTATTGCATGACAATTTTGTAACAGAAACTGAACCAGGTATTGAGGCTGCACAAACCTTATTCAGAAATGGCACTGCTTATTCTTTTCAGCTTCTCCTGACTGAAGACATTTACACGTGTCTGGTATTTTAATTTCATGATCTACATTTCTCTGATGTCATTCCCACTTGACAAATATATTTCCTCCTTAATTTTTGTTTATTTAGAAAATGCTTGTCAGGTTGACATATTACTATTTCCTTGTCTGCCTCATTATATTTTTGGAATTCAGTGCAGAATTGAGATAACCCCATCCCTTTAGTCATGGCATACTATCATCAGCAATCCCTCTCTCCCCTTTCAGCTATAATTTCCAATTCTTTCCTCTCTATCTCATAAACACTATAATTTAGTTTATAAACTTTTTCTACATGTTGTTTCAACACTTATGTAAATGCATTTTACCTTTATATACATCCTATTTTCCATACTTGCTTTTAAAATCACTTTATTTTGTTTTATGTACAAATAATTCTGCACTTTTAATGTTATATAGATACTATGAAAAGTGTATAGTTTATTTATTTACATATTCCCATACTGATGGACTGAGATTGTTTCTCTCTGCCTGCTAAAATAAATGATGCTGGACATTTTCATACATCCCCTTCTGTATCCCCAATTTTCTTCTGGTTCATATAACAAAAGAGCTATTGAGGTCACTCACACATAGCTTTTATACTTTAAGATACATTTTAGACTTGCACTGAGTTTCTCAAAAACACACATCCTTCCATACCCTTCTGTTTCATTTTGGCCATTTCGCTAACCAATAATTATTTTTTTTCAAATAATCTTTGAATCATACATATAATATTGTCTGTACTTTGCCTTATCCATTGAATAATTCTTTCAATACCTCTAAGCTCTCTAAGTCAATTGACAAAGTTTTGATATATCATCATTTTTATACACTAATTGATTTAATTTGCTAGTATATAAGGTAGAATTTTTTTGCTTTTATGTCCATGATGCAAATTTGCCTATAATTTCATTTATTATAATGTTTGCTGAAGATTTTGGAAGCAAGGTCATACTGGTCTCATCAAATGAATTAGGAATTCTTTTTATAGCTGATATTCTCTGGAAGAGTTTATTAACATTAGTGTTACTTCTCACTTAAATATTTGGAGAAACATCAGGGAATCTATCTGAAAAGATTAGAAATAACAAAGACATTTAAAAATAGGTAATATGTTTTTTAACTTACATTTCAATATTTTTATCATTTTTGGTAGAGGCTGTTTTTCAAGAAATTTGTTTACTTTATCTAAACTGTCAAATTTATTGGCATAAGGTACTTAAAATCTTATACTCTCTCTGTCTGATCATATTGATATTCTTCATTTTGATACATGGTATTAATTACAGTATTATATTTTCTTATGTTTCTTGACTCATATTGAAAATGTGCTGTCAACTTTATTAATCTTTTCAAAGACCTAACTTGTGGCCTTAATGATTTCTTTCCACTATATGTGCCTATTTTTCTGTCATATGCCGTTCTGCCTCTTTTCACACTCACACTCACCACACACACACACTGAATGTGTTCATATCTATACAGTCACCTGTTTCCCAGACCTGTTGCTGCACAGGCTAGCTGCAATGAGCAATGAGTGCATCTAACGCCCACGCATTGTCTTAGTACCATTTCCAACTGAAAGAAACCGGGAAAAATAGCTGTTTTCACAGCTGGGGCAGGGAAAGTACAAGATGACTACAAAATATCTTCTTGTGCCTAAAAGCAGACAAATACAGAATGATTGGGACCTGTCAAACAGACATAGAATCCAATTACAAGGGTCTAATCTGGCACAAGTTGAACACCAGAATAAATAATGATATGAAAGTTGTAAGTGATTTATTAAAGTAGCAATATATGAATTTGCACTCAAATAAATACACCCACGGGTAGGAAATACTCCCATACTGTTAAATGCCAACTCAGGAATACAGAATAATAATGGAATTTAGCCCACAATTTGGCGATTAAACAAAAATTGTCAATGGGTACGAACATTCACTGGTAAGTGTCAGAGCTTAGAAAATATTTACATAGTCTCAGAACATCTCCCTGCATGGAAGCTATTAATTGCCATGCTGCTGTGCTCTTAGTCGCTCAGTCATACCCAACTCTTTGCAACCCTGTAGACTGTAGCCCGTCAGGCTTCTCTGACCATGGAATTCTCCAGCCAAGATTACTGGAGTGGGTTGCCATTCCCTTCTCCAGGGGATCTTCCTGACCCAGGGACTGAACCTGGGTCTCCTTCATGGCAGGCAGATTCTTCACCATCTGAGTCATGTAGGTAATAAAATAATAACAATACAGTGGCAAAACTGACAATGATAAAACCTGAAAGTCAAAGTTAGCATTCCCAGCAAAGGGACCACCAGATGGGATGGTCAGCTCTATTTAACCTAATTCTAATCATGAGGGAAGAAGACAAACCCACATTGAGGGACAGATTATGAAATAATTGCCTTGCAGTCTTCAAAACTATCAATGACATGAAACATAAAGACAGACTTTAAAACTATTCCCAATGAAAATATATTAATGATAAATAGCAACTGATTATAATTAATTATTTTAAATTGGGAAAGGAAGAGATGTTGTCGATAAAACATTAGGATAAGTGGAAAAATCTAAATGAAAGTCTATAGATCAGAAAACAGTTTAGTATTAATGCTGATTTACTGACTTAGTAACTTTATGTAAATTACTATGCTGTTCATCAGACATCATGTGGAACTATTTACAAGTAAAGGAGCATCATGAGAAGTGCATGTAAATATACATACATATATATATCCACATATATATAACATACAGAGAGAGTGAGAGAATTACAGAAAGAAAAAAAGAAAGCAAATATTGTGGCTTACATATAGGACTCCTGAATGTATACTAAAAATGAATTAAAGACCTTAATGTAACACCTGAAACCATACAATTCCATGTAACTCCTCTGAGAGAATGTAAGTTGAAAAATCTTTGATGTAATATGTAGCAATATTTTTTTTTAAATCTGTCTCCTAAGGCAAAAGAAACAAAAGCAAAAATAAGTGAATGGGACCTAATGAAGCATAAAAGAGTTTTCATAGTAAAGGAAATTATCAACAAAATGAATAGACAACCTACTGAAAGGGAGAATATATTTGCAAGGAATGACCAATAAGGAGTTAATATCATAAATTAATAAATATCTCAAAAATTCAATATAAAGAAAAATCTGAACAGCTTGATTAAATGATGTGCAGTAGGGGCTTCTCCGGTAGCTCAGTGGTAAAGAATTTATTCAGGAGACTCAGGTTCGATCCCTGTTTCAGGAAGATCCTACATGTGCAGACTAACTAAGCCCCTGCTGCTGCAGCTGCAGCTAAGTCACTTCAGTCATGTCTGACTCTGTGCGACCCCATAAACGGTAGCCCACCAGGCTCCCCTGTCCCTGGGATTCTCCAGGCAGGAACACTAGAGTGGGTTGCCATTTCCTTCTCCAATGCATGAAAGTGAAAAGTGAAAGTGAAGTCGTTCAGTCGTGTCCAACCCTCAGTGGCCCCATGGATTGCAGCCTTCCAGGCTCCTCCATCCATGGGATTTTCCAGGCAAGAGAAGAGTACTGGAGTGGGTGTCATTGCCTTCTCCAACTAAGCCCCTACACCACAGCTATTGGGCCTTTGCTCTAGAGCGCAGGAGCTGCAACTACTGAGCTGACATGCTGCAGCCACCAAAGACTGTGCACCCCAGAGCCCATGCTCCACAGCAAGAGGAGCCACCACAGTGAGAAGCCAGAGCACAGCCAGAGAGCAGCCCCAGCTCACCACAACTAGAAAAAAGCCCACGCAGCAATGAAGACTAAGTACAGCCCCAAATAAACAAATAAACAAAAATTTAAAAAACGTGCAGTAGACCTGAATAGACATCTTTCCAAAGAATATATACAGATGGCCAAAAGGCACATTAAAAGATACTCAACATCACTAATTATTAGTGAAATGCAAATCAAAAACACAATGAGAAATAACCTTGAAGTGAAATGAAGTTGCTCAGTCATGTCCGACTCTTTGCGACCCCATGGACTGTAGCCTATCAGGCGCCTCTGTCCATGGGATTTTCCAGGCAAGAGTGCTGGAGTGGATTGCCATTTCCTTCTCCAGAGATCTTCCCGACCCAGGAAACGAACCACCTGTCAAAATGGCTATCATCAAAAAGTCTGCAAATAACAAATGTTGGCAAGGATGTGATGAAAAGGGAATCCCCCTACACTGTTGATAGGAATGTAAATTGGTGCAGATGCTATGTACGTTGCTCAAAAAACTAAAAATAGAACTACTCTATGGCCCAGCAATTCCAGTCCTGGAACCCTTAGAAAACAAAAGCAGTAGTTTGAAAAGATGCATGCCCTTTAATGTTCATAGGAGCATTGTTTATAATTGCCAATTGGACTTCCCTGGTGGTCTACTGGTTCAGACTGCATTTCCATGGAAAGAGGCACGTGGGGATCTTTGTTCCCCACCAGATGGATCCACACCACCTGCAGCGGAAGCACAGAGTCTTAATCACTGGACTGCCAGGGAAGTCTCCAGGAAATATTTTTTAAGATGTAGGTTAGGTTTCAAATCTAAGCTGATATATCTTTGTCTCTGTACACAATTAAGGAACATTATAGAGTGATTCAGAGGGAGTTCAGCTATTAAAGTTGTGGGCAACTCATTTCAGAGCTCCTCTAACGAGTTGAAAAGCTCTGATGAGGTGACAAGTTTCATACAAGAACTAGCACAAAGGAGAATGGAAAGCTTGAAATGCAAAGAGTAAATTGTAGGAACACAAATTTCTCAGTCCCCTGTAAATCAAAAGAATTCTAGAGCATAATAGACAAAGACATGTTTTATCAGTTGATTATTAAATGCATGAAACTGTCAGCTCAATCATCTGAAATTCCTCAGTTGAATAGCCTGTTGTATATTGCTCTAACTTGCTTCATTGATTTTTTATAAATATATTGACTATCAAAAATCAGGTATTCTGAAAGCAAAACAGAATAAGTCATTTAGATATTTAAAGTTCCTGAAACAAGTCAATTATATAAATGATCAAATTCCAAACATGAAAATATAAACTAACAATTTATGTAATTCACTTAAGATACACAGCTAACAAGTACATTTGAATAAATTTAAATGCTTTTACTCAAGTTTTCTTTTATTACTAATCCAAAATATCTTCTATTTATATTTATATTGAAAAGTAACTGTGAAGAAGGCTGAGCACTGAAGAATTGATGCTTTTGAACTGTGGTGTTGGAGAAGACTCTTGAGAGTCCCTTGGACTGCAAGGAGATCCAACCAGTCCATTCTGAAGGAGATCAGCCCTGGGATTTCTTTGTAAGGANGGAAAGAGGCACGTGGGGATCTTTGTTCCCCACCAGATGGATCCACACCACCTGCAGCGGAAGCACAGAGTCTTAATCACTGGACTGCCAGGGAAGTCTCCAGGAAATATTTTTTAAGATGTAGGTTAGGTTTCAAATCTAAGCTGATATATCTTTGTCTCTGTACACAATTAAGGAACATTATAGAGTGATTCAGAGGGAGTTCAGCTATTAAAGTTGTGGGCAACTCATTTCAGAGCTCCTCTAACGAGTTGAAAAGCTCTGATGAGGTGACAAGTTTCATACAAGAACTAGCACAAAGGAGAATGGAAAGCTTGAAATGCAAAGAGTAAATTGTAGGAACACAAATTTCTCAGTCCCCTGTAAATCAAAAGAATTCTAGAGCATAATAGACAAAGACATGTTTTATCAGTTGATTATTAAATGCATGAAACTGTCAGCTCAATCATCTGAAATTCCTCAGTTGAATAGCCTGTTGTATATTGCTCTAACTTGCTTCATTGATTTTTTATAAATATATTGACTATCAAAAATCAGGTATTCTGAAAGCAAAACAGAATAAGTCATTTAGATATTTAAAGTTCCTGAAACAAGTCAATTATATAAATGATCAAATTCCAAACATGAAAATATAAACTAACAATTTATGTAATTCACTTAAGATACACAGCTAACAAGTACATTTGAATAAATTTAAATGCTTTTACTCAAGTTTTCTTTTATTACTAATCCAAAATATCTTCTATTTATATTTATATTGAAAAGTAACTGTGAAGAAGGCTGAGCACTGAAGAATTGATGCTTTTGAACTGTGGTGTTGGAGAAGACTCTTGAGAGTCCCTTGGACTGCAAGGAGATCCAACCAGTCCATTCTGAAGGAGATCAGCCCTGGGATTTCTTTGTAAGGATGATGCTAAAGCTGAAACTCCAGTACTTTGGCCACCTCATACGAAGAGTTGACTCATTGGAAAAGACTCTGATGCTGGGAGGGATTAGGGGCAGGAGGAGAAGGGGACAACAGAGGATGAGATGGCTGGATGGCATCACTGACTTGATGGACGTGAGTCTGAGTGAACTCTGGGAGTTGGTGATGGACAGGGAGGCCTGGCATGCTGCGATTCATGGGGTCACAAAGAGTTGGACACGACTGAGCAACTGAACTGAGCTGAACTGAACTGTTTATTAATACTTATACAAATAATTAGTAAAGAGCATTTTAGAAACTCTACTAGGCATACTGGTAATAGAGTCGGGGCTTCCCTGGTGGCTCAGTGTAAAGAATCCGCCTGTCAACGCAGGAGATGCATGTTCAATCCCTGGGTCAGGAAGATGCCCTGGAGAAGGAAATGGTAACCCTCTTCAGTATTCTTGCCTGGGAAATTTTATAGAAAAGAGGAGCCTGGTAGGTCCAGAGTGTTGCAAAGAGTCAGACATGACTTAGTGACTAAATGACAACAATACGAGTTGATGTCTTGATTTTTTTTCTACTTATTAAGTACCAAACACCAAGCTCAAAGATTAGCCTACAGTATCTGCTGAATAGTGTGTTATAATGACATTAACCAATAAAACTCACTTATAAGTAAAAATATAAATTTTGAAATTAGTTAATACAAATTTGTCTTGCATTTTTCTTACTAGACATTAGTACAAATGTAATGTGGAAGCCTCACAGAATAAGGAACTTTAGAGTGCATGTCTAAGCAATTTTGCTACTCACAATAATGAATATATCATTTCATGGAGGTTATAAATGAAACACACAAGTGAATAAGTTAGCATTGTAAAGGATATGCTTAACTTTTATGTTATGGAAGCTGATAAAATTACTCTTTTTGCTCTTTTGTTTCATATATATGAAAATGCTCAAAATGTTCAAAGGAAAAATAAGATTCCACCCAGATGGTAGGCACCTTTAGGAAATCTCTGGCATTTATCAAATCTTTCAAAGATTCCAGATGCCCACAAAAGAATATAATTTTCTATAACAAATTCATGGAACAGTTAGTGACTAAATCCCTTGAATAAGAGATCAGAAACAAGTATCATTAGAAACATTGAAAAGTCTTTTTGTAAGCAAGTCATTTCAGCAAAGCTATAACATTTTCTTGTTTTAGAAAGTGGCCAAAAATATAAGTTCAGATAAAGAAGACTTAAGCATAATAATCAGTAACATAATCACTAACAAGATTGCCTAGCTAGCAACTATCTATCTATCTATCTTTGAGGGAAGCTTTATAATATTTTATGCCTTTAAAGGGCTTCCCTGGTGGCTCAGATGGTAAAACATCTGCTTACAATGCAGGAGACCCGGGTTTGATTCCTGGGTCAGGAAGATTCCCCGGAGAAGGAAATGGCAATCCACTCCAGCACTCTTGCCTAGAAAATCCCATGGACAGAGGAGCCTGATAGGCTACAGTCCATGGGGTCGCAAACAGTCAGACACGACTGAGCAACTTCATTTAAAAGGCATGAGTAAATGCCATAAAGTAGAATTATTAAAATAAAATAAAACTCTGATCACTATGTAATAAAGTTCAAAATTGGTAATCAAAAGTTAAAAGGCCTTCGCCATGGAAATAAAAGTATCTGCCTATTAAACAATACCTGGGCATCTGGATGAGAGAGGATATATAAACCAAAATTATACCCTGGTGTAAAATAATAACAATAAAAACACTTCATACCCAAACATATGGAAAATATTTAAGGCAGCGACCATAGGAAGGCACATAGCCTTAAATATGTTAACTGATTAGAAAGAAAGAATAAAAATGAATAAATTTCCAACTAAAAGCCATAAACAGAAAAATAAGCTAAAGGAAATCATAAGAGATGCAAAAATAAATATAAAAGCAGCAGTGAATAAGATAGAGAAAGAAAAGCAAGAGCTTCGATTATCATGTCTAAATCCTGGTCCTTGGAATAGCTAAGACTATATACAAACCATTACCTGATATAATAAAGTATAAAAAGCACAAATAATCATGAAGATGGGCTTCCCTAGTGGCTCAGACAGTAAGTAATCCACCTGCAATGCAGAAGACCTGGGTTCAATCCCTGGGTTGGGAAGATTCCCCTGGAAGAGGGCATGACAAACCACTCCAGTGTTCTTGCCTGGAGAATCCCCATGAACAGAGGAGGCTGGAGGGCTTCAGTCCATGGGGTTGCAAAGAGATGGACACGACTGAGTGACTAAGCACACAGCAATCACAAAGAAGAAATATATAACGAGAGAAAATAATTATTAAGATACAAATTTATTAAAATCAGCTTATTTTGAAGCCTTCTATGTAAATCAATTGAAAATGTTAGCTGAAATGTATATTATCATAAGAAAGCATATTTTAT
The DNA here is from genome assembly GCA_006410735.1 of Raphicerus campestris. Taxonomy (NCBI): domain Eukaryota; kingdom Metazoa; phylum Chordata; class Mammalia; order Artiodactyla; family Bovidae; genus Raphicerus; species Raphicerus campestris. The sequence continues at coordinate 109,511 of SJYW01034214.1, forward strand.
GAAAATTAATTTCACTAGAGAGAGAAAATTTAGAACAATTATCACTAAATAAACAGAGAAATGTATTACCAGACTTAGATTGTTTTTCAAGGGAATTCACTCAGTCTTCAAAAACAGATCAGGTTCTAACACTACATATATTTTTTTCAGAGCATGGAAACTAAAAAAGAGTTCTGATTATTATTATCAAAAATATAATATGAATATCTAATTCTGATATTTTCCACAAAAATGTGCACAACAAAATTACCTGTGAATATCAAGGTAAATAGCCTAAATAAAGACTTTTTTTCAGTATCACGTTAAGAACTTATTAATGGCTTTTCCATTAGTTATTTATGGATGTGTGGAGAAGGAAATGGCAACCCATTCCAGTATTCTTGCCTGGAGAATCCCAGGGACAGAGGAGCCTGGTGGGCTGCCGTCTATGGGGTCGCACAGAGTCGGACACAACTGAAGTGACTTAGCAGTAGTAGCATGTATGGATGTGAGAGTTAAACTATAAAGAAAGCTGAGCACCGAAGACTCAACACTTTTGAACTGTGGTGTTGGAAAAGACACTTGAGAGTCCTTTGGACTGCAAGGAGACCCAACCAGTCCATCCTAAAGGAAATCAGTCCTGAATATGCATTGGAAGGACTGATGTTGAAGCTGAAACTCCAATACTTTAGCCATCTGATGCGAAGAACTGACTCAGTGGAAAAGATCCTGATGCTGGGAAAGATTGAGGGCAGGAGGGAGTTTGAGTAAGCTCCGGAAGTTGGTGATGGACAGGAGAGGCTGGCCTGCTGCAGTCCATAGGGTTGCAAAGGGTTGGACACGACTGAATGACTGAACTGAACTGAACTGAACGTAAAACCAGGTAGGGTTTATTAAGGAATGCAATGTTGTTTAAATATTGGAAAATCCATTGACATAACATATCATACGAATAGATATGAAAACATATCCTTATTTTTGTAGACTTTAAAAGCTTTTGGTAAATCTACTTATTTCTTTACAAAACACTGAAAACAGGATTTGAAGGATGCTTTCCTTTTTTTTTGGATGAATGTTTTCTTTAATGATATTTTTACCTTGGTATCTTAGTTAAACGTAAAATAACAAGACTTTCCACTAATATTAAGAAAAAGGCAAGTCTGCACACTATTTTCACTGCCATTTATAATACTTCTAAAAGTATTAACAAATGCAAACAAGAAGATCAGTTAGACTCTTAAGAACTGGGAAGGAAATACTGAACCTATTTCTATTTGTCAAAGATATGCCATATATCAAGAAAACCCTGAAGAAACAATGGAAACCGCCACCNAGCCATCTGATGCGAAGAACTGACTCAGTGGAAAAGATCCTGATGCTGGGAAAGATTGAGGGCAGGAGGGAGTTTGAGTAAGCTCCGGAAGTTGGTGATGGACAGGAGAGGCTGGCCTGCTGCAGTCCATAGGGTTGCAAAGGGTTGGACACGACTGAATGACTGAACTGAACTGAACTGAACGTAAAACCAGGTAGGGTTTATTAAGGAATGCAATGTTGTTTAAATATTGGAAAATCCATTGACATAACATATCATACGAATAGATATGAAAACATATCCTTATTTTTGTAGACTTTAAAAGCTTTTGGTAAATCTACTTATTTCTTTACAAAACACTGAAAACAGGATTTGAAGGATGCTTTCCTTTTTTTTTGGATGAATGTTTTCTTTAATGATATTTTTACCTTGGTATCTTAGTTAAACGTAAAATAACAAGACTTTCCACTAATATTAAGAAAAAGGCAAGTCTGCACACTATTTTCACTGCCATTTATAATACTTCTAAAAGTATTAACAAATGCAAACAAGAAGATCAGTTAGACTCTTAAGAACTGGGAAGGAAATACTGAACCTATTTCTATTTGTCAAAGATATGCCATATATCAAGAAAACCCTGAAGAAACAATGGAAACCGCCACCATTTTAAGATAATGATAGAAGAGTTTAATAAGGTAACAAAACATAAAATTAACTTACAAAAATAAGATATCTTCAAAGATTACACAAACCAGACAGATGATATAATGGTAGAGAAAACCCCATCTGCAATAACATAACACAGATCAAATACATGGGGACATGCTTAAAAATTGTACAAAACTTATCTGAGGGAAACTTTAATGTCTTCCTCTAAGTCACAAGTGCAATCTTGAGCAAATGGAAAGACATTCCCTGCTCTCAGACAGGAAAACTGAATATCATACAATTGTTGAATTTTCTTATGATAATTTATAAAATCTGATCAAATATGAATACACTATTTTTAGACCTAATCAATTAGATGCTATGTTTATATGAGCAAATAAGTATGTGATAATATCTTGACAAACTCTGTAGGAAAAAAGCTCTAAGGGGAGAGGTGTTTTGCCCCACCAGATGTTAAAATATTAGAATTAGAATGTTCTAATCTTCACTCCTAATAAAGCTGACTATTTCTAATCTTATCATCTATTTGCATTTTCTCTTCTGTAAGTCTGTCAAGTTCTTTAATAGGTGCATGGGAATTTTTTTTGCTTATTGATTTTTGTATGTGACATTAACATTGTACAGGTCAATTGATTGTGACTATTTTTCTGTCTATGGTTTGCAGGTATTATGTTACTGACATTGTCAAATAAATTAACTTTTGCTTTCTCCAATGCTTTGTCGTTTTGTTGAAAGGCTTTCTTCAATTGATAATCATCTATATTTTTCTACGACATCTGAATGTCATAGTTCTAGCTTTAACTCTAATCCATCTAGAATTTGTCTTGAAATAATAACATAGTGAACTGTTACCAAAATATATCTTCCAAGAACCTACAAAATTTTTCCAATTGAATGCATTAAGTAATGTATTAATTCTTTATTGATTTTGTTTGCATTGTACTTTGGTTGAAGACTTATAGGCATCAAAACTCAAACAATAAGGAATTATATAATGTAAAATGTAAAACTACTATTCTCTAAATTTTAAAGAATGCTCGAAATTCTAATCCCCAGGGGTAACCATTTTAAACATTTTAGTGTGTATTTATGATTCTTGACACTTTCTTTACTGTACATAAATTTCTTTCCATAACTAGAATAAGCTTCTGATGCAGGTTATTTTGTCATCAGAACTGGTGATGGGCAAAAGTGGTAAAAAAGAGTTTTGTTTTTTTTTTTTCAATTGGAGGAAAATTGCTTTACAATGTTATGCTGGTTTCTGCCATACAGCAATGCAAATTACTCATAATTAGCCTCCCTCTTGATCCTCTCTCCCCACCCTCATTCCACCCCTGTAAGTTATTACAGAATGCCAGGCTGGGCTCCCTGTGTTATATAGCAACTTTCCCCTAGCTATGTATTTTATGCATGATAGTGTACATATATCAATGTTACATTCCCAATTTTTCCCTCACTTCCTTACCCTGCTTGTCCAAAAGTTCATTCACTGCAACTGTCTCTCCATTCTTTCTCTGTAAATAGGTTCATCAGTACCATTTTTCTAGACTCCATATATATGCGATAATATATGATTTTTTTTTTTACTTTCTTCACTGTGTATAACAGGCTCTAGGTTCATCCAGCTCCCTAGAGCTGACACAAATTTGCTTCCTTTTACGACTAATATTCCATTCTGCATTTGTACCACATCTTTATCCATTCATCTGTCAATGGACATTTAGGTTTCTTCCATATCCTGGCTATTGTAAAGAGTGCTCCAGTGAACACTGGGGTATATGTGTCTTTTAGAATTGTGGCATATACCCCGAGAAAAACACATTTTGTAATATTTGATAAAAATGTGAACTTGTTTGCCTGAGAATTCATAGTGTTTACTGATTAACTTAGGATTTGTGTTAGCTGTATTAATGGTCGAATTTGGACACTGAAGTTTTGGTCAGAGGCAATTACAAAACTTGGACAAAGAAGCAAGCATGTAATTTGATTCTCAGAAAAAGCTATAAAGGTTCAGGAAGCAGAGTTAGAAAGAAGTTATGATTATGCGAATATGTAATATTCTAAAATCAGAAATTTTATAGGTGCCCTGATAGGATTGATGAGGGTCACGCTATGAACAATAATCCCTATTTTACCAGATCTTGCTCCCAAATGATTCCTTGTCCAACTTGGTTGTTCCATAAATGTACTGAGGCCCCAGAGTTTATCCACATAAATGGTTCAGTTGTCAGTCATTCCCTGAAAGTTGCTCCTAGCTTCATGTTAAGCATTCCAGGTCTATTGACACCTCACTAGTTCTCAGCACCTGGGGAGAACTGTTCTTTATCAGTCACATCTGAACAGCTGTGCCACTTCCTGAGCCTTACTGTGCTTTTTTTTTTTTTTTTTGAGTCTTACATTTATTTTAGAGTCACCTAAAAAATGGAGAATTAGGTATGTAACAGATGCTCAGTTAAAAAGATATTACACTTGGTAGATAAATTCTCTCTAGATTGAATCTTCATATATTAATTTAGTTTCAATAATGAGATTCTGCTAAGGTTATATTTTTAAAAGAAAAGATAGGTATAATATACTAAGATAAAAGCAAAAATTTCTGAAAGCATGAGAGATTATAGTAAGCCAGTGGTTCTTATCCTTGACTGTGTATCAGAATCACTCATAATATTCTTTTTTTTTTTTTTAAGCATCCTGTATCCTGTATTGAACATAGACTGGCGCTTCATTTCTTATATGATAGTATACATGTTTCAGTGCCATTCTCCCAAATTATCCCACTCTCTCCCTCTCCCTCAGAAGCCAAAAGTCTGTTCTATACCTCTGTGTCTCTTATATTGTCTCACTTACAGGGTCATCATTATTNAAATCTTTGAGATTAGTTTGTCAGTTGTTTCGTTTGCTATTGTTTTCTCCCATTCAGAAGGCTGTCTTTTCACCTTACTAGAGTGGGTTGCCACTCCCTCCTCCAGGGGATCTTCCCAACTCAAGGATCAAAACTGCATCTCTTGTGTCTCCTGCATTGGCAGGCAGATTCTTTACCAACTGTGTCACCTGTGATGGGTGTGCAATTAGTTCACTGAAATACCTATCTGCGAGCAGATTTTCATGAATTATGATGAAAATTAGACAACTTAAGCCTGAAGCACTTAGAAATAATATCCAGCTTCTTCCTCTGCCTATTATAGTCACATATATTCATTCATTCAATATTCAATACAAATGTATTGAGAACTTTCTATTTACCAGGCTCTTTTCTAAGTGCTAGGTATATTGAAATAGACAAGATAGCATGCTAAGTCACTTCAGTCATGTCTAACTCTATGTGACCCTACAGACTGTAGCCCTCCAGGCTCCTCTGTCCACAGGGATTCTTCAGACAAGAATACTAGAGTGGGTTGCCATTTCCTACTCCAGGGGATCTTCCCCACCCAGGAATCAAACATGTCTCTTATGTCTTTGGCGTTGGCAGGAGGGTTCTTTACCGCTAGTGCCAGCTGGAAAGCTCAGACAAGATAGACAAACAAGGTCCTTATTCTCACTGGATGCTGCATTGAGACTAATAGCTAAGGTAGTGACTGCAGATTTATCGTCTCTTCAATTCCTCAGGGTTTTTCTATGAGCATTTTCATGATAAGTGTATGTAGAGGCTTATTCTGACTCTGGTCATCCTGCGTTTCTGACTCTGGTCATCCTGTGTCATCCTTTATGTTCAAGATAAATGAAACTCCAAAAGAACACGTGGAAGAGAATTAAAAACAACAACATAACACTGGACTATTTGGAGGAAGTCAGATGCACAGACTGGTCTTTTGCAGAGAGTTCATTCTTTAACCATGAGAAATTTGCTTATTTACCTTAAGAAGTAGTTCTTTCATTGGTAAAATGGTCATATGCATGCTCCCTTATAAGGCAGTTAAGAGTTGATGACAATATATAGAAAGGTCTTAACACTAGATGCCAGTAAATAGTAGCAAATTTTACTTCAGTTCAGTTAAGTCTCTCTAGTCGTGTCCAACTCTTTGCGACCCCATGAATCGCAGCACGCCAGGCCTCCCTGTCCATCACTAATACCCAGAGTTCACCCAAACTCATCTCCATCGAATCAGTGATGCTATCCAGCCATCTCATCCTCTGTCATCCCCTTCTCCTCTGTCCCCAATCCCTCCCAGCATCAAGGTCTTTTCCAATTGGTCAACTCATTGCATGAGGTGGCCAAAGTACTGGAGTTTCAGCCTTAGCATCATTCCTTCGANCCCTTCTCCTCTGTCCCCAATCCCTCCCAGCATCAAGGTCTTTTCCAATTGGTCAACTCATTGCATGAGGTGGCCAAAGTACTGGAGTTTCAGCCTTAGCATCATTCCTTCGAAAGAAATCCCAGGGCTGATCTCCTTCAGAATAGACTGGTTGGATCTCCTTGCAGTCCAAGGGACTCTCAAGAGTCTTCTTCAATGCCACAGTTCAAAATCATCAATTCTTCGGTGCTCAGCCTTCTTCACAGTCCAACTCTCACATCCATACATGACTACTGGAAAAACCACAGCCTTGACTAGACAGACCTTTGTTGGTAATGTCTCTGCTTTTGAATATGCTATCTAGGTTGGGCATAACTTTACATCCAAGGAGCAAGTGTCTTTTAATTTCATGGCTGCAGTCACCATCTGCAGTGATTTTGGAGCCCCTCAAAATAAAGCCTGACACTGTTTCAACTGTTTCCCCATCTATTTCCCATGAAGTGATGGGACTGGATGCCATGATCTTCATTTTCTGAATGTTGAGCTTTAAGCCAACGTTTTCACTCTGCTCTTTCACTTTCATCAAGAGGCTTTTTCGTTCCTCTCACTTTCTGCCATAAGGGTGGTGCTATCTGCATATCTGAGGTTATTGATATTTCTCCCGGCAATCTTGATTTCAGCTTGTGCTTCTTCCAGCCCAGCAATTCTCATGGTGTACTCTGCATAGAAGTTAAATATGCAGGGTGACAATATAGAGCTTTGACATACTCCTTTTCCTATTTGGAACCAGTCTGTTGTTCCATGTCCAGTTGTCTTGCTTCCTAACCTGCATATAGGTTTCTCAAGAGGCAGGTCAGGTGGTCTGGTATGCCCATCTCTTTCAGAATTTTCCACAGTTTACAGTGATCCACACAGTCAAAGGCTTTAGCATAGTCAATAAAGCAGAAGTAGATGTTTTTCTGGATCTCTGTNTGTGTCTCCTGCATTGGCAGGCAGATTCTTTACCAACTGTGTCACCTGTGATGGGTGTGCAATTAGTTCACTGAAATACCTATCTGCGAGCAGATTTTCATGAATTATGATGAAAATTAGACAACTTAAGCCTGAAGCACTTAGAAATAATATCCAGCTTCTTCCTCTGCCTATTATAGTCACATATATTCATTCATTCAATATTCAATACAAATGTATTGAGAACTTTCTATTTACCAGGCTCTTTTCTAAGTGCTAGGTATATTGAAATAGACAAGATAGCATGCTAAGTCACTTCAGTCATGTCTAACTCTATGTGACCCTACAGACTGTAGCCCTCCAGGCTCCTCTGTCCACAGGGATTCTTCAGACAAGAATACTAGAGTGGGTTGCCATTTCCTACTCCAGGGGATCTTCCCCACCCAGGAATCAAACATGTCTCTTATGTCTTTGGCGTTGGCAGGAGGGTTCTTTACCGCTAGTGCCAGCTGGAAAGCTCAGACAAGATAGACAAACAAGGTCCTTATTCTCACTGGATGCTGCATTGAGACTAATAGCTAAGGTAGTGACTGCAGATTTATCGTCTCTTCAATTCCTCAGGGTTTTTCTATGAGCATTTTCATGATAAGTGTATGTAGAGGCTTATTCTGACTCTGGTCATCCTGCGTTTCTGACTCTGGTCATCCTGTGTCATCCTTTATGTTCAAGATAAATGAAACTCCAAAAGAACACGTGGAAGAGAATTAAAAACAACAACATAACACTGGACTATTTGGAGGAAGTCAGATGCACAGACTGGTCTTTTGCAGAGAGTTCATTCTTTAACCATGAGAAATTTGCTTATTTACCTTAAGAAGTAGTTCTTTCATTGGTAAAATGGTCATATGCATGCTCCCTTATAAGGCAGTTAAGAGTTGATGACAATATATAGAAAGGTCTTAACACTAGATGCCAGTAAATAGTAGCAAATTTTACTTCAGTTCAGTTAAGTCTCTCTAGTCGTGTCCAACTCTTTGCGACCCCATGAATCGCAGCACGCCAGGCCTCCCTGTCCATCACTAATACCCAGAGTTCACCCAAACTCATCTCCATCGAATCAGTGATGCTATCCAGCCATCTCATCCTCTGTCATCCCCTTCTCCTCTGTCCCCAATCCCTCCCAGCATCAAGGTCTTTTCCAATTGGTCAACTCATTGCATGAGGTGGCCAAAGTACTGGAGTTTCAGCCTTAGCATCATTCCTTCGAAAGAAATCCCAGGGCTGATCTCCTTCAGAATAGACTGGTTGGATCTCCTTGCAGTCCAAGGGACTCTCAAGAGTCTTCTTCAATGCCACAGTTCAAAATCATCAATTCTTCGGTGCTCAGCCTTCTTCACAGTCCAACTCTCACATCCATACATGACTACTGGAAAAACCACAGCCTTGACTAGACAGACCTTTGTTGGTAATGTCTCTGCTTTTGAATATGCTATCTAGGTTGGGCATAACTTTACATCCAAGGAGCAAGTGTCTTTTAATTTCATGGCTGCAGTCACCATCTGCAGTGATTTTGGAGCCCCTCAAAATAAAGCCTGACACTGTTTCAACTGTTTCCCCATCTATTTCCCATGAAGTGATGGGACTGGATGCCATGATCTTCATTTTCTGAATGTTGAGCTTTAAGCCAACGTTTTCACTCTGCTCTTTCACTTTCATCAAGAGGCTTTTTCGTTCCTCTCACTTTCTGCCATAAGGGTGGTGCTATCTGCATATCTGAGGTTATTGATATTTCTCCCGGCAATCTTGATTTCAGCTTGTGCTTCTTCCAGCCCAGCAATTCTCATGGTGTACTCTGCATAGAAGTTAAATATGCAGGGTGACAATATAGAGCTTTGACATACTCCTTTTCCTATTTGGAACCAGTCTGTTGTTCCATGTCCAGTTGTCTTGCTTCCTAACCTGCATATAGGTTTCTCAAGAGGCAGGTCAGGTGGTCTGGTATGCCCATCTCTTTCAGAATTTTCCACAGTTTACAGTGATCCACACAGTCAAAGGCTTTAGCATAGTCAATAAAGCAGAAGTAGATGTTTTTCTGGATCTCTGTTTTTCCATGATCCAGTGGATGTTGGCAATTTGATCTCTGGTTCCTCTTCCTTTTCTAAAACCAGCTTGAACATCTGGAAGTTCATGGTTCATGTATTGCTGAAGCCTGGCTTGGAGAATTTTGAGCATTACTTTCCTAGTATGTGAGATAAGTGCAATTGTGTGCTAGTTTGAGCATTCTTTGGCATTTCCTTTCTTTGGGATTGGAATGAAAACTGACCTTTTCTAGTCCTGTGGCCACTGCTGAGTTTTCCAACTTTGCTGGCGTACTGAGTGCAGCACTTTCACAGCATCATCTTTTGGGATTTGAAAGAGCTCAACTGGAATTCCCTCACCTCTACTAGCTTTGTTTGTAGTGATGCTTCCTAAGGCCCACTTGACTTCACATTCCAGGATGTCTGGCTCTAGGTGAGTGAGCACACCATCGTGATTATCTGGGTCATGAAGATCTTTTTTCTACAGTAGTTCTCTGTGTCCTTGCCACCTCTTCTTAATATCTTCTGCTTCTGTTTGGTCCCTACCATTTCTGTCCTTTATTGAGCCCATCTTTGCATGAAATGTTCCCTTGTTTCTCTAATTTTTTTTTTTTTGAAGAGATCTCTAGTCTTTCCCATTCTATTGTTTTCCTCTATTTCTTTGCATTGATCGATGAGGAAGGCTTTCTTATCTCTCTTAGCTATTCTTTGGAACTCTGCATTCAGATGCTTATATCCTTCCTTTTCTCCTTTGCTTTTCGCTTCTCTTTTCTTCACAGCTTTTTGTAAGGTCTCTCCAGACAGCCATTTTGCTTTTTTGCCTTACTTTCCATGGGGATGGCCTTGATCCTTGTCTCCTACACAATGTCATGAACCTCCATCCATAGTTCATCAGGTACTCTGTCTATCAGATCTAGACCCTTAAATCTATTATCACTTCCACTGTATAATCATAAGGGATTTGGTTTAGGTCGTACCTGAATGGTCTAGTGGTTGTCCCTACTTTCTTCAATTTCAGTCTGAATTTGGCAATAAGGAGTTCATGATCTGAGCCAGTCAGTTCCCGGTCTTGTTTTTGCTAACTGTATAGAGCTTCTCCATCTTTGGCTGCAAAGAATATAATTAATCTGCTTTTGCTGTTAACCATCTCGTGTTGTCCATGTATAGAGTCTTCTCTGGTGTTGTAGGAAGAGGGTGTTTACTCTGAACAGTGTGTTCTCTTGGCAAAACTCTATTAGCCTTTGCCCTGCTTCATTCAGTATTCCAAGGCCAAATTTGTCTGTTATCCCAGGTGTTTCTTGACTTTCTACTTTTACATTCCAGTCCCCTATAATGAAAATGACATCTTTTTTGTGTGTGTTAGCAAAGTTAACAGCTTTCAAAGACTCAATTTTCTTATCTTTAAAGTAAAAATAATATTATCTATCCCTTTTTTGTTAAATCTTTGGGCTTTGATGTTTTCTATTAATGAGAGGTAAAAAATTTTGATTGACTACTCATTTTTCCTTAAGAGATGTTTATTCTTACTCCATATTAATAAATATTATATACATGGAAGGCTTTAAATATTTTTTAAAGTTTATAGTAGAAAATAGTAATATTCAACTATAATAGCATTTTTGGTGCAAAGGAACATATGAACTAAAATTACACAATTTAGAGTTAGGTCAAACTGCATAAATCATTTTCAATTCATTGTGCTTTTATTCGTAATTAAAATAACTGCTAAAATTCTGTTTTGAATAGGCATTCAACACTGTGAATGATGGAAGTAATTGCTCCACAGGAATTTTTTTTTTCCCTTTTCTGTTGTTCTATTTCTAATCAAGTAGAAATGACACATAATACTTCTAATCAAGCTACAGCATTACCTACTTTAAATTACCTATGTAAATTAAATATGTAAAGAATAGGAATAACTTCCCATTTCAAGATATTCAACAGACTGCAATGTTATTGTACTTAATAAATATGGCAGCAACATATTTTATTCTATCATATAAAACAAAACATCAATATCTCCAATTCAAGCAGTCAGATATGAGCATAAACACATTTTACTAAACGTTCATATTTTCTCCTACTGATTAAATATGGAGGACACACAAAACCATTTGCTATACAAATAAATCCTTCAAATATCACAGAAGCTTATCAGTGACCCCATTCACCACCTGTCACTAGTATCTTTTATGGAAGTTCCAGAACATATAAGGCATTTTACAAGGGCATTTCAACATATTTAGTGTTGTCAACCCTGAGAAGAGTTGGGACACTTAGATCACTTCTCTTCATCAAAACATCATTTCCTTGTATGTAATTCCCCTGAGCCCTGTACTCTGACTACTGGCAAAACGTCTGATAAAATTTCCTTGATCTAAGAAACTGTTCTTCTCTAAGAATGTCTACATAAGTTAATGATTCAGGCCATCAGCTCAGCTGAGAGCTTTCTGTGACCCTCAATTGACATCAAGTCATCTAGATTTTTCCTCACTGGAAAAATCACAGAGTAATGTAAAAGAACAAGAAAGTGAAGTCAGACAAACTGGCTTCTCTTAGCTGTGTACAGGTGTGCAAGTTTTTTCAATGTTCTAAAACTCAACGTTCTTAACTTTAATGAGAATAATCTTACTTACTCATTAGAATTGCTTTCTAGATTACATAAAATAATGCCTTTAAAGAACACTATTATGATAGCTTTCTCTTATCTATGTGTATTTTCCTCCTAGTTGCAAACTCTGTCTTCATATCTAGACATTTACCATCAAACATCTAGTTTAGGACCATTTAGTATAGGCAAGCCTTTGACCATCAATTATGAAATTCCACTTCAACAAGTACAAATGCCTACTGAAATAAATAACAAATTTAAATAATAAATTTGAATATTCATTTCTATAAAACTGAGATGTTTACTTGCAATTATTATTTACTTCTAAAAGAAATATTTCTTTTCCTAAGCTTTCATCTCCCAAATCTGTCAGATTTAGAAAGTGTACCCTTATTCTTTTGAGATATGAGTAGAGAATGACTCTATCATTGCTCTAAATGAGCAGCAAAATATTTCAAAATTTTAATTTCATTGACTATAGATGTTATATCATTTTTCAGTTATATAACACACTTCTTTAGATGGATTTTTGTAAAGATTTCTATATAATAGTCATTGCTTATTACAGAATAGTCTGTGATTATAATTGCTTAGATAGTTGGTAAATCAGGATTCACTTCTCAACTGATATTTTACATCACTGGTAGAATCCCATAGGACTGGGAGCCATCGGCTTTTTGATAATGTCTACAATTCCTTGGTGACTGCAGCCATGAAATTAAAAGAAGCTTACTCCTTGGAAGAAAAGTTATGACCAACCTAGACAGCATATTCAAAAGGAGAGACATTACTTTGCCGACTAAGGTCCATCTAGTCAAGGCTATGGTTTTTCCTGTGGTCATGTATGGATGTGAGAGTTGGACTGTGAAGAAGGCTGAGCACCGAAGAATTGATGCTTTTGAACTGTGGTGTTGGAGAAGACTCTTGAGAGTCTCTTGGACTGCAAGGAGATCCAACCAATCCATTCTGAAGGCAATCAGCCCTTTGATTTCTTTGGAAGGAATGATGCTAAGGCTGAAACTCCAGTACTTTGGCCACTTCATGCAAAGAGTTGACTCATTGGAAAAGACTCTGATGATGGGAAGGATTGGGGGCAGGAGGAGAAGGGGACGACAGAGGATGAGATGGCTGGATGGTATCACGGACTTGATGGACGTGAGTCTGAGTGAACTCCGGGAGATGGTGATGGACAGGGAGGCCTGGCGTGCTGCGATTCATGGGGTCGCAAAGAGTCGAACATGACTGAGTGACTGAACTGAACTGACAATGCCTTTTGGAGAAGGCAATGGCACCCACTCCAGTGCTCTTGCCTGGAAAATCCCATGGATGGAGGAGCCTGGCAGGCTGCAGTCCATGGGGTTGCGAAGAGTTGGACACGACTTCACTTT